>CAEFZY010022913.1:0-19615 GCA_903066815.1 Brachyrhaphis roseni | reverse complement strand
AAATAACATGTGATATGATATAATAGTGTTAATAATTTCACACATAAGTCGCTCCGGAGTATAAGTCGCACCCCCGGCCAAACTATGAAAAAAAACTGCGACTTATAGTCCGGAAAATACGGTAATCTAAGTACAGTGACTCAGAGGTGAATGGGCTCCAGCTGTCAGACAACCAACATTGTTTACACTCAAAGAAACACATTAAAGCTTTTCTCAAATGGACAAAAGAGCCATTTGACTTGCCGTGTTATATGCTTTGTCAAGGAGCACGTTTCCATTAAAGCCAGTGACAGTAACACTGACTGGGCTGCGAAGGAGTCGGGAGTGCAGGAGAGAGGCCGGCGTGTCACAGGACCACAAAGCAATTTCCCACCGAGCAGATCTGAGCAAAGAATCGATGAATCACATTCCTGATTACTCTGCGGGGGGAAATGGAGTTTGTATTGTTTCTCTGAGACAAATGTAGGTTCCATGTGGGATTGATCTTATTTTCAGGACCAAAGAAAGACAACTCAAAACACACACACACACACACACACACGCACACAGATCGCATCCGTCTAACACCCGGCTCTTTTAAGCTGAATCCACTTTTCCTCCTTTCACTTTTCTCTTTCATTACACTCTCAAACCCTCCTGTTCCCTGTCCTCTTCCCCCCGGTTTCCTCTCATTCTCCTCTTCGCTGTGCTTCAATTCTTTCAAGGTGGCAATTTCAATAAGTGTTCTGCGACTGAATCAATTGAAAGTTGCAGAGCAATTCTAAAAGTTTTTCAAAGTCCACTCTCCTATTTTTCCCCTTTTCTGCAAAACCGGCCACTGTAAATATGCTGGCTTATTTTAACTCAATATTTCCTTAATATTGATGAAAAACCACTTCCACTTATTTCACCTATAACAAGACATGATTTCCTGTATAATAGTGTTTGTCATCAATATTAAGGAGTTATTTTCTTAAAACAAGCTCCTATATCTTGCTTAAAAGTTATTTGCAAGCTGTTTTTGTCTATTTGATGCATAAACTAGACCAAAAATGGTCAGATTTTGTGTTTTCACAGTGGATATTTTTTACATATTACATTTTAAGTTAAGAAAAAAAAAAAGAAATAGAAATTCCAGCTGCATTAGATATGTTTTGATAAACTGTCTAGATTTAGATTTAGATGTCCTTTAAGATTCAGACGCTCTGAAACGAATATTCTGCTCTGTCACCTGTTAAGATCCAGACTCTTGATTCGGGTCACTGCAGGGCCAGAAACTTGGGATGAATTTGAAGGGAATATGCTTTGATAAAACTGCAAGACGTGGAAACGTGAGCCCAGAATCTGTCAGATAGATGAGAACAAACGATCTGGGTCCATAAATGAGCAAACGCAGCGCAAAAGTAAACAGAGAAAATGGTAATCTAATCTAAAGTAGGTGCTTTCAGGAAGGTTTTGGATGAGGATATCGGAGGATAGATTTAATTTCTCTGAAAAAAATGACATATCACATCTTTATCAGGACTCCAACATGTCAGACAAAACCCTGCAGACAAGTTTTAATATGCAGATACTATATTTAAAACAAAACACACATAAGTGAGACTAAAAAAGTCACTTTTTTTATTGGTGCACACTCAAAAAAATACCAAAAACTGAACACAGTTTCCATCATGATGGCATGATGCAATCTGACCTGTAGCTGTCCTCTGAGGCTTTAAACACTACTGCATGTGATAAGAATGAAAACTGTTCAGGAATAACCTCAAGCTGCGCTAATGTGCCTCCTGTGTGACTCCCTGAACCGTTTCAATTCATTTCAAAAACCAGTCCCCGCTGGAACACCATGATCTTTCCTTAAGGCCCCAAAACACTCGGGCAACTTCAGTCCGCGCAGACGTCCGCCGGACATGTCCGCGCAAGGACAGATTTTTATGACCGCGTACTCGGTGTCGCACATTAAACTAACCGGTGGAAACAGAGTTCACATCGAACTGGTTTTCATGTGACACCAGGCTGATAAGTTTGAAAATAAGGGTTTTATGAGTTGTTTCAAAGTTGACATCAACATGATAACAGTCAACACGGGGACATGACAGACGTGTGCGCGAAAATGCTTAACAGCAACAGGCTTTATATATTCACGCAAATATTGACATGGTGAATTATGCAGAATAATGAGAACAAAAAACAAGACATCATCCCAGACTTCTTTATCAGCAGCGGAGCAGAAAGGTGGGCCGATAAGTTGAGTCTGACTTTTTTTTTTTTTCCTCGAACAACGGCAAGGAAAGGATGACTGGGTATTTGCTCATTTTCGATTGCTGCACAAATTATTACACCGATCACAATTGTGCTTTGGGAACAATAAATAAAGCTTATTGAATGGATTCCTGATTAAAGCTAAAGCCAGCGCAGCCTCCTGCTGCTCCTCTGCCCGCAGTAGGAGGCTGCGCTGCTCCGGGCAGCGGTTCACCGATGAACCGACGTGACAGCCATTCTCTGTCCCGCACTGAGAGGTGAATTAAAGCTTCCCAGAGCTTGGCGCCCAAATAGTTCATCAAACTTGCTAGTTCTCATTAGAATTGTGTGAAATAAAGGAATTTGTTCGCTCGAGTATGAAGACCCAACCGTCCGCGGACAGTACGCCCGAGTACGTGGGGCCCTTTAGACTCAACCACTGAGTTTATTTGACAAACAATTCGTTCCCGATCACATTTCCAATTCAAAACCAATTACTTTCTCCGCTCTCCTTGTTGTTATGACCAGTTTCAATTAATTCTGGAGCTGATGCAATACAGTTTAACTTTAAAAGGTGAGCAGGTTCTTGCTGTAATGCATAAAATCTGTTTGTGGATTTGATTATTGATTATTAACATATCATTGGTGAAAGGCAGAATGGCATTACGGTTCCTTGATCAGTTTGGTTCATTTCAAATAAAAGCTACAATTTGACCACTGCTTTCTTTTGATCGGAGTCGGCAGGTTTCTGTTTTTAATAACCAAACGTGGATCATTTAGGATAAAAATGTAGCATCAGCGGCGTCTGCAGGATATTATTGGAGTGAAAGGACAAAACTATCACTGGACCTGACCTGCAAGAGCAGAACCACATCTCCAAAGTGCATCATGTCGCACAAAACCAGCCAGAACTGCACACACGGTAAAAAGCTCAGGCGGGATCCAAACGGCCGCTCTTAGAACTACGGGAGGGATCAATAGAACTACGGGAGGGATCAAACTCTGCTCGTTCATTTTTAGCTCACAGAAAAAACTCCAAGCAAGCAAATAAACAAAAATAAACTGACCGATAACATTTAGGCTTTGGCGTTTCCAAACCAGAGACTCACACAGATGTGTGCTACGTACTAAATGTTTTGACACAAAAGATAAATTTTTCTCCACAATTTCGTTAATAGTAAAAAGGATTAGATGAGAAAAAATATTTTTACTTCCATTTTTTTCTATTTAAATGACAGTGTATACAGCTGTACAGCTGCAGGATTTAACTGCCTAGCATCCCAACCAAAAGGTAATGTTTCCTTATGAAAGAAGGAAAAACAAGCATAAACACTTTGCACTTTACTACGCCAGTCGCAATAACTCAATAATCGCATGAAATAAAACTAATTCAATCATTTCTTTTTTAATTATTTATTGTTTTTCTCTTTCAGCCAAAAACTGGATGACTAAAGTCTTCATTCTGGTCTCAACTATCCATTTTTTTTCGTTTACAGAGGCTTCATGATCCATTTTATTTGTTGTTTTGTTTATTTATTTTGGATATTTAAAACGTCTTCCAGTTCCAGTGTTAAATGTTCGCTACTATTTAAAGTTTATTGATATTTGAGAATATGTTCTTGCCATTATTACCATTAACTTAAATGAAAATGATCTTAAAACGTAACTTCTGGGACAATTTATCGTCCAGGTCAATTTGTTACCATGACAGGCCTTCACTTTACTGAATTATACAACTCAACTGAACTTTAACCTCTTCTTTTCATATCAGTTGCTTTATTTTTAACTACTAACCCATTTTTCTGGATAAAATGTGTTATTTTTTTCAAAGACGCTCATAAAACAATCTTACATCCCGGATCATTAGTGCCACAATTGCACGAACAAATAGGTAACTATTTAAATATGTGCTCATTTAAATAAAAAACAAACTGGAGTGCTGGCAGTAGAGTTTGCAGGAAAACCCAAACCAGCTGCTCTCGCCTCGCCTTTGTGCTTGTTCTTCTCAAACCGAAAACTCCTCGTAAAGAAGCTTTCCACCTCATTGCTCTCTTTACACATGCACTTACATGCTTCAAGTCTTCTTCTGTGGCTTGCAGTCATATTTTCTGCCGTATTTTATTGTGTTGCGGTGCCCCACCGGGGCAAAGGGAAGAGAGCGAGCGAGAACAAACATCCATTCTCCGCCTCTGGCCATGGACTGCCTGATTTTTGTCTGTCACTCATCCCAGAACAAGACTGTGCAGCGCTTCGACAAGAGACTTTGGTATTATTGTCATTTCACGCAGGTGCGGACACGCTTCCACCATTTCCTCTGTTTTTTCCCTCTTTTCTCTTCCCAACACATGAAAAATGAATTTAATGGCATGTATCTTGCCATGATTAAGTGTATTCTCATTACTGCGGTGCGTTAATGGAAGAACTGTCATCATCAGGATAGTATCATGTGTTTTTTCTTTTATTTTTCAAAAAGAAACAGGGGAACATAAATGTTTATTGAGCCCCGGAGGCACGTAAGCAAATGTGACCTCATCTGAGCCGATGTAAAGCGTCTGCTTTCAGAGGGGAGTGCAGATGGAAAGATCTGTAAATCACAGAATCCGCTCCGCTCAGTCAAACAGCTGCGCGGTTTCTGTGCACGATTACAGCACAATCACAAATCTCCAGAATCTAATGCGCTGCTTGGGCCTCACAAATGCACAATGATTTGCTTCATGTGTTTTACGGTTTTCAATCCGCGGCTCTTAAGTACGATGGCGCGTTTAGGCCATGTGAGATGGAAGAGAAAAAGTAAGTAAGGAGTAACATTTCTGCCAAAAATCTCCAATTTGCAGCAAAAAATAATCTCAGAAATTTTCTGGGAAAAAAAAACTTGGAAATATCTCTGTTTAAAAGTAAAAAACTGGCTAGAAAAAAAGAATCTAATTCTTGTTTTTTCTTAAAAAAAAAATATGAGATTGATCTTTTTCTAGCAAACTTTTGACTTTTCAATCTCATAATATTTCTTCTTTTGTAGAAAAAACAAGATTTGGAAATTTTTCTTGTTCTTTTCAAGATAATTTTTTAGATTAATCTAAAACTTTTCAGGTTTTTCTAGAAGATTTCTGAGATTGATCTAAAACTGAGTTTTTTTCTAGCAAATTTTTGACTTTTCAGCCTCTGAAATTTTCTTCTTTTTTGTAGAAAAAAAGCAAGACTTAGAAATGTTTTGAATTTTCCTATTTTTTCTATAAAACTTCAAATTTCCAAGTTTTTTCTTGAAAATTTCTTTTATTTTTCTCGCAAATTTTTCACTTTTCAAAATGTCACAGTTTTTTCCTAGAAGATTTCTCAGATTTTGTTGACAGACATTTACTCCTCCCTTTTTATATATGTATATACAATTCAAATTCAAAAATACTTTATTGATCCCAAAGGTAAATTAATTAATTGTTATTTCATTTCAGCCTTTCCCATGTTAATCAGCTGCTCCCTGTTGTAAACACCCTGTTGCTAGGTTACGCGTCATCACAATATTAAAATATGAAGGTCTACATAGTTCTCATGTGACATCACACTTCCAGGAACATTGTAGCCGACAGCCATCTTGGTAGGTGTCCATAACTAACTGTCATGACATTGCTATGGAGTTGCCATGACAACGGTAAGCAAGCCACATTCTCTGTCTCCTATTGGTTGATCCTGACAGCAGTGATTTTGTTGATGCATAATTTGGTCTAGAGTGTCAACATACTTTCTGTTGGTTTCGAATCCACGACTCATTTACGGTTTGCACTGCGCTTGCCTGCCAAGATGGCGGCTCAGTGGCGCGGATCACTTCTGATTCAGACTTGTGGGAATAATGTATGGTGAAAAATCCGTCCAATTATACACAGTATACAAAACAAGAAGAAATTGTTGTCCAAAAAAGCTATTTTCAACCCAGAAAGGCAGGAATGAAAGTCTGAAAAAGAAAAAATCTCCATAACACTATATATCGTCTTTTTCCTCCACCTTGATGGTTCCTATATGACCTGATTCAGTTTCTTCAGCTTTTGATTTCTTTTTTCCATAGCTTGTTATCCCCACGTCTGTGCGACACATCAGTCCCCGGTTTAAGACTCGTGTCAGAGGCGCAGAGAATGAGCTGCATTCGGAAATCTGGAACAGTGAGGAAAGTTTGGAAAGCAAAAGACAAAAAAAAAAAACTAAAGAATAGTTGGATAAAACAGTAACTGTGAAAGATAAAGAGTGGTGTGTTCAAGTGTCTGTGTGCTCATGGAACCCAGAGGTGATTTCTTTGTGTTAATCCTGCACCATTTGGAGGGTTTGCAGTGTTTTACTCATTATCTGGAGAGAAGTCTGTTAAATCCAGATTAGGCAGCGGAGGGATCCTGAACTTTCCCATGAAGCAGAAACAATCCGTCTTCTCCTGGGTTATCGGGCTACTTCTCTGTGACGTCCCCACTCCCACTCTTTCATCTCTCTATTCCTTCCCACTTCCAACCAGCTGTGCTCCATATTTCACCCTCGCTTTCCAACAGATTTTTAAATGAATCCCTTAAATTTAAACAGAAACTTTTAGCCTTTTATCTGCGTTTTCTTCTCTTCCTTGAGGAGCCATCTTTCTTTTGATAACCTCGCTAATTTAAGCTGTCGCATATTTCCTCCTGATAACGTTTGACTTTCAAAACGAGGCAGAAATGGATCCAAACATTCTGACTGTTCATAAATTCAGCGAGGTTCAGCCACATGTTACGTCTGTGTTTAAGGAGGTTTCCATAGAATATCAACAACAAGAACTAATGAAAGATTATCAACAGCAGATGCATAGAAGGAGAAATCTTGGTATGCTTTGGCGCCACATAATAAACCAAATTTGAAATAAAAGAAGACTGATTAAATTCAACATTTCACATTGGAGCAAAATTTGGAGCATTAAAGTTTAAAACCTACTAGAGTACCTTCATCTAATCAAACCTTAAAGGAGACCTACTGTGCAAAATTCACATGTTGCACATTTTTATAAGTCCATTTGGGTCTCTACTGCTTTTAAAAACAGTCCTTAAAAATAAACATCCAACTCTTTTTTGGCAACAAGTTAACGTTTTTGGTGTCTGGAAAATAAGTTGTTTAAAAAAACCTCCTGCTTGTTGAGACACACTGCACCGTTACCTAGCAACCCCAGCCAAACACAGAGCGTTACCTAGCAACCCAAGCTGAGTTCCACCATGTAAAACAGCTCCTTCTGAAAGCAGCTTGAAACAAGCAGACTAAAATCTTATCTAAGAATTATTTTATGCCAAAACAGGAATTAATATATTTTTTATAGACCATAGATCTATCCTAACTTGTTGAAGGAAGAGTAATATGTCACCGTTACAATAATAAAAAAGTTATTTGAGTTTTTCTTCTGGTAACTTCGTTCTCAGTTCTAAATAGCAAAGATGTTCAACTTCAAGGTGTAAATTACAGAAATTAAAAAGTACATGTTCTCTCATTGCTTCGTTGATGAACTTGTGAATGAACTGAACAGGATTTGCTTTTTCTTTGATAATACCAGCTGGAACCTTTTGCTACAGCTAGCCTAGCAGTGATGCTAAGCTACGTTTATTTATTACCTGAACAATCCAATGCGCTAACAGGCTACAGCTTACATAAACTGATTGATATTAAGAGCCCATAAACCACTCTTGTCACTAATAATCAAGTACTTCCTTTCACAGTAACGAGATAAAAACGTATAAATAAGAGTAAAGTATCAAACCAGGAGTGTAAGTCAAGTATCAGTTGCTAGTCGAGTCTTAACTCACTTATCTTGTTTTGTTTTGTACATAAACTTTATGATCCTACTACATAAATAAAAATATCAATGTAACCATATCAAATGCAGTTATAGGTAAAAATAATAAAATCAGGGAATGAGAACTGAACACAAAGAAAGAATGTGACAGAAATCAATGTTTACAAAGCTTTCCAAATCAATATCAGCTGTTTTAACATTAATTCATGATTTCTCCTCATCAAAGTATCACACAGAAAAAAAGATTTTCACAAAATGTCTTACTGTTGCAAAAAAATTACAAATGGCAATGAATCAATGTAATTCAGTTCACAAAAAGAGATTTATTTATGGAGATATTCCATAAGTAAAAACATAAACAAAGTGCTCCTTCCAAAAGAGGAGGAGGACTTACAGAGATCTTCAGAAAGACTTTCAAATTTTATTTACTGATTTCCCCATGAAAACTATAAATAAAGCTTTTAAAACAGAAGGTTTCACTGCACAAAACTCCACCGCTGAAGAAAACGTGTCAAAGATAAAAAGTTCATACAAACATTCTAACCTGACCGTAGTCAGAAAACAATGCAGTAAATTTACTTATTATCCAAATAATAAGTATCCAACAGATCCTGTATTAATCATACATGATCTGTATAAAATATATGTAGGTTTTTAGATTAAAAAAAAAACTTTGTTTATAAATATGTTTTACCCAAAACTCCCCAAGTGGTGGTTTTAGCTTCACCCAGTTCAAATTTACTAAAGGAATTATAAAATGTTTATTTTCTTATTATTATTATTGAGTTATTTACTCTTCTAATGTACTCCTCATATGGTATAAAAAGGCTTATGTGGTTAAATGAAAATCTGTAGAATGTGGGAAATTTTTTATTCCATTAATCATCAGAATAATTGATAGATTAATTTATAGCTAACATTGTTGCAAATAAATATACAGAAGCAGAAACAAAGATGTCAGCTGTGCACTGATATGATGATAAATTTATAAGGTTTGAGCGACATTTAGTCAGCAGATGACATGATATATTGTCAAGGTCAGGAGCAGAAAGTGGAAACCTGCCATCTCTTCTTTCGTCAGATAAATCCCTCACTCACCGTGTTGAATCCTGGGAAAAGGCTGACGGCCGAGGCGGTGTCCAGCGGGATCGGGAGGAACGGCTTCATGCCCAGCGAGGTTTGGACGGCCGGCAGGGTGGGACGCACCAGTGCAGGCATGAGGCCATTTTGACATGTGTTACCTGCAGGAGGACGGAGGAAAAGGCAACATGTTGAGCAACCGAGCCAAAATCTATTTACCTCAAATCCCATGAAGTCCTCTTCCTATTAGATCTGTGTCATCTGTGTCATCTGTGTCATCGATATCTCCGTCCCTTTGCGTCACATTTTCTGCTTTTCCAGCTATTTAGCACCTGTGCAGCTGAGGCTGCCAAGTCAAGTCATCACAAACTGGTTTAACTGGAGCTGAAGCCAGAAATGAGCACTTTTCCAGTAGGAAAGTAGATCGCAGTTAGAAGAAAAAATTTACTTAAAGGTTTACAACCTTTAAAACACTTATGATTTTATGAATTTTTGAGAATTTGTCACAAATTCTGGAATATTACAACCCAACTGTGATTTTGATAGATGTGACATAATGTACATAATAACTGTAAACCATGAACTCTATGATGAGCACAGGACCAAACAAAAGACAGCCAGACCACATGATACTGCCACCACCGTACTTCACAGTTGGGATGTGTTTTCAACCTTATAATCTTTCACCTTTTAACTCCACTTGTAACGTTTCTCAGTATTGTTTCCTGTGTTTTTTCAAAGTTGATTTTCCATTAATCCTACTGGTTTTAAAACCTTTAGATGGGGAGAACTGAACCTTCAGAGCAACATAAATACAGTTACAAAGTCGGCCTTCTGTCACCTGTAGAACATTTCTAGGATTAAGTCACTAATGTCTCAGCAAGATCTAGAGAAACTCATCAATATATTGATCTTCAGTCGTATTAATTACTGCAACAATGTCTAAAAACATCAATCCTCTTGCTGCAGCAGATGCAGAACGCTGCTGCTGGAGTCCTGACTAAAACCAGGACAATAGAGACCATCAGCCTAGTTCTAAAATCCCTACACTGGCTCCCTGTAGCTCAGAGAATAAACTATAAAATACTGCTGTTAGTTTATAAATTACTGAACGGCTCATTAAAGATCTGCTGTTGTCATAGCAACCTTCCAGGTCTTCTGGTTCTGGTTCCGCTCTGCATCCACAGAACCTGAACCACACTGTATTTTTGTCCACAAAACTTTACTAAGTGATTTTGTCTAGTTTTAGTGCAAATATCTTTGTACACTTAGAAGATACTTGTACACCTAAAATAAGACTTGGTAAGTTTTTGTGTTTTTGCAGTGTAGACACAAAGAAGTATTCAGTTTTTTGCTTCTCAAATCTGGAACAAACTTCCAGAAAACTGTCAAACAGCTGAAACACTGAGTTCCTTTAAATCCAGACTAAAAATCCCACCTGCTTTTGATTAGCAGTAAGTGGAACATTGATCAACATATTTCATACTTATTTCCTTTATGATGGTATTTGACAAAATATAATGCTTATTGCTGGTTTCATAATCGGTTACTGCATCATGTTTTTATGGTGAAAACCAGTTTGCCTTGTTGTGGAAATGTGCTACACAAATAAACTTGTCAAAGAACAATTCAACGAAAAACGGCCTCACAATAAGAAAAATAAAAAGCATGGCTCTGCAGTGACGATCTCCTTCACGACCATCGCAGCTTGTAAACACGTCCAGCGGTCGGATCATTTGTCACTTTATGCTTTTGAATTGGCTCTCAGACATCCTGCAGAAAAAAAACTTTAGGCTTAGTTGTGTTGTTTTGTCTTCTTTCAGAGACATTTGAGAGAGATCCACTGATTTAATGATGACCAGTTTAAGGCAGACGAGTTAGAGAAACCTTTTGATTCAAAAAGCTTTGTTTACATTTCATTTCTTGCTGTACAACGGCCTGAAAAGGAAAATAAAGGCACAATTAAAACTTTTACTCCACAGAAAAAGGAAATTTGCTTGTTTTTTCTTTCACTGAAGTTAATTTTCTCACCTGTGATCACAGGAACAGAACATATTTTCTTTTAATTTACTTTATCTTTTAGATTTTGTGCAGGTGTGGCTGAATCCTCTCACTTTTAATGGATTCCTGTTTTATGCCAGCCTCTAATTACAACACAACCAACCAAAATACAACTCTATAGAGAACACCATCTCAAAATATAATTTATACTCGACTTGGAGAAATTAATTTTTGCTGTCCCGCCAGCTGCATTTATAAATTGGCATAGAATCCTTGAATTAACGATCCATAAATATTAATCAGTGCTTCTGGAAATGCTCTACTTTCTTGAGCTTTTCTGAAGGACATTTAAGGTTTAGAGTCTGCAAATGTTGAGTCTGCAGGTCGTGACCTTTGGGAACTTTGCACCCATTGACTCTAAAGTGGGTTTAGTGCAGCGGTGGAACGTACTATCGTACCGTGCTGGAGGTTTAATGGTAGAAGTATCTGAATTTAAAGGGAAAATAACATGTAAAAATCTACTTTTTCGCACTTTATATCATGTTATAGTGTTATTTTCCTTATTAAAAATATCCCTGGAGGGTTGCTTTGATTCCTTGATATTACAGAAATCCTTTAGGTTGAAACATTTGTTACATTTTCAGCTGCTGTGGTTTGTTTTCACACTGCACTGAGTCAAACGAATCAGAATTAAAAACCTGTTCCCCTCCTCGCCTGTGGTGGCGCTGCAGCAGAAGGAAACAACATGAAAATCTTCCTTCTTCACAAAATGTAAGCAAACATGGAGTAGCGTCAGATGTTAGCAGGATTTCTCTTTCTGCGTTTGCTAAAACGCCATGAACCATTTCTCCATCTTGTTCTAGACTCTCACATTTGTTTAGGTTGTTTTTACCCAGAATGCTGTTTGTTTTCATCCAGTGGGTAGAGAATCCAGAAAGTAAGTGAAGTGATACTTCATAATAAAATTATTCAAGTAGAAATAATAAATACAGCTCAGTAAAAATACTCCTAAAAGTATTTTTTTTCCAAATAGTTAAAGTAAATGCAACTATTTACTGCATAACTCTGATTTTGGTAGATGTGACATATTGTATATAAGAAAGAACTAAACCATGAACTCTACGATGAGCACAGGACCAAGCAAAAGACAGCCAGACCACATGATACTGCCACCACCGTACTTCACAGTTGGGATGTGTTTTCAAGTTTCTTCCATCTTTTATCATTTCTCAGTATTGCCTCCTGCATTTTTCAAAGTTGATTTTCCATTAATCCTATTGGTTTTAAACCTTTACATGGTGAGAACTGAACATCCAGAGCCACATAAAGACAAATACAAAGTTGGTCTTCAATCACTGATGAACAACTAGTTCTATTGCCAGATTATTTCACTTATAATTTGGGGAAATGTCTTGTTAAGAGTGAATTTATCTGTCAATGAAACTAGTACTTTTTCATCAATATTAAGGTGTCGTATCAGTCTTATAGAGACCGCTTCAAATAAAGTGTTGCCAATGTTTCCAGATTAGTTTCTTTCAATAGAAAACGTATGAAACTTTAGCAAAAACTGCAGGTGTGCGTCTGTCTGGTTAATTTTTGGTTAAAACATGTTTGTTTTTCATTCAGCTGGTGGAAAATCCAGAAATGTTACTCAAGTAAGAGTAGTGATACTTTGAAATAAGTAAATGTTACTACCCAACTCTGACTAAAAGTCTATGCTATATGGACAGAAGTTTCATTCTGGGGTAATTTTATCTTTTCATAATTGATTTGAAGGTGAAATCAGGTTGAAAATATTTCAACTTTTTCCTAAGAGCAGGTTGGGTTAGCAGGTGAAAAGTGCATTTATGGTTTTTTTTCTCCGAAATCAGATGCTTGCTGAGGTGGAGCGACCCCACAGCAAGTCTTATGAGATGATTCAACAGTAAGAGAGGCCCGGGCCACACATCTCTAGGAAAAACAAAAGTAAATACTCCAGTTTTATTGTCATGCGAGAGCGCCACGCCAGCAGAGAGCTTTCCTAACCACGAGCTGGAAACAGGACAGGGCTGATTTCAACATCTCAGGATTGAAAAGAAAATGGCAGAAAAAAAAAAGAGAAAGAAACTGCCCCTGCGTTCCAAAACATTAGGAGTTAAAGAAGCTATTTCACAAAGCTATAATGAGAACCAGAGGGGAAATTTTTTTCATTTTTATCGCTGCATAACAACAGCGAAAACCTGAGCCAGCAGGCTCAAAAGCGCTGGCATCAAACCAGTGTCATGAGACAAATAAAAACAATGTTTGCCACGTTTCAGTCCCCAGGCTGTGGTTAGGGGTAAGTAAAAAGCAAAAGTCATAAAAACAAGCAGAGAATTGGGAGAAGCCACAAACTGCGGGGCCTTTTTTTTTTCTTTCTTTCCTGCTCCATCTTTTGCTGCTTCCTCCAGCCGCCGGAGCGCTGCCATCTGTTGGAAAAAGCGCACATGCGGCCTTTCATGTGGAGGCATGTTCCGGTACCAACTTTAACAAAGCATGTCCGTCTGCAGGGATCAACTGTCGCTCGACATGCCGGCCTGACGTCACCGCTCAGGATCGCCTCACCTTGCTAACAGCCAAATGAGCCGTCCGTCAGAGCGAGGCCCGTAGCCAAAAGCGGATCATCCAAACACAGCCGTGCTGGTGTGAGAAGTTCATCTGCAGTGCTCTGACATGTGAATTTGTTTGACGGGGTCGTGTTTAGTGTACGCACTGACAGATGGGATCTGACGGGCCATCATGGCTCAGGTTTGGGGATTTTTACTTTTTCCCCTTGACCTGCAACATCATCACATGAAGGTGATTTGTTCCACCGAAGAACCACAAGAAGTCAAAGTGAAATTTAGTTATTTCTTTTTTCCTCTGACACACTCAGGAGTGGAGATGCACTGTCAAAATATTCTCTAATTTACGGTAAAATATCAGTAGTTTCCAGAATTGTATATATACAGTAAAATCTATACCGTAAATATACTATATAAATATACAACATTTATACCGTATATCGGCATACGGTAAATTTACCGTTTACGTAAACGGTAAATTTACCGCATATTTACCAGAAATATACAGTATATTGTATCATATACTGTAAATATACATTATACAGTACAGTATACCGTGTACAGTAACGTTTATTTATATACCACCATTGTACAGCACATACGTACATTGGTAAAATGTGTCCAAATGTGCCGGAACTCAGCTTGGGGTTGCTAGGTAACGGGCTGGGCTTCATTGGGGTTGCTCGGTAACGGCGCAGTGCCTGCTGATTTGTGTCGGTACATTCCAAAGGTTTTTAAAATGACTTACTGTGAAAAAATGGCTGGGTGTTTTTAAAGTACTTGGACTGAGTTGTAGAAGCGATAGAAACCAAAAGGAAATAATAAAAACATTTAATATCTGAGACATCACACCATCCTTAGTAAAAAGAATGATAGCTTGAAGTTACCAGGTTGTTTATACTTGCATATAACTGTTTGAACAGATTAAAATGGCAGCTTCAGACATCTGGAAATTGTCCCCAAAGACCAGCCAGACTTGTGGAAGTTCACCATCATCATCATCACCAGAGATTACCCAGTCATAGTATATTTTTATTGATTAGATGTGTCTGGTTTGGGAGCAGCAAATGTAAAAACAGGAAGCAGATGCTTTGTTTTGAACAAGCTAAAAACCTGGAGAATGAACACTGCAAAAACACAAAATTTTACCAGGTATTTTTGATATACTTTTTACTGAAAATATCTAAGTAGACTTGAAATAACTAACTTACAAGTAATATTTCTGTAAGATATATGAGCTTCTCTTATGTAAATATTTCCTTAATATTGATTTAAAAACAGCACTGGTTCCACTGACAGATTATTTCACTTATAATAAAACATTTTCTCCATGTTATAAGTGAAATAATCTGCCGGTGCAACTAGACATTTTTCATCAGTATTAAGGAATTATTCACTTAAAACAAGCTTCAATATCTTACTGAAAACTTACTTATAAGTTAGTTTGTCTTATTTCTAGTGTACCAAGATATTTGAACTAGAAACTAGACAAAAATACTTGGTAAGATTGGGTGTTTGTACTATGTTTGTATTTTGTGTATTGTACCAATGTCTTTATGCTACATATTAAAAAAACAACTCAAGGAAGGTGTTTGAATCAAGTTCCAATCATACACCTGCGTTGCATCGAGATTGAATTAAAATTCACACCATAAACCAATCGCTCTACAGTTCACTTTGAATCGTACCAAGACTCCAACATGCTTCATACAATAATTTTAGTCCACACTCTGATGCGACTGCTGTGCTCACATCTTCACAAACGAACCACAGGGAGAAATAAAACAGTTTGTTTTAAATAGACAAAACACCTCAGGTGTGAAAACACCCTAATTTGATACACACTCTGTGTCATTCTCCATCTGGAAGCCCAATTTGTGACGAAGATTTAGCTTCAGTCTAAAGATGTTTCTTCAATGTTTCCATTTAATCTTTTTTCCTCATGATGCCAACAATTTCTTCCCTTTCTTAACAATGTAATGGTGCTCCTTTTGGTCAAATGCTTCAATTTTAGCTTTATTGGACCACCTCTAAAAATACTTGGACTGTATACTTGTAAAGCACATCTTGAGACTTCTTGCGTCTCATTTCTTTAAATCCAACCAACAAAAATCCAGCAGGTGGTTTCTGAATGGTAAGTCAACAAACAAACAAACAGTAAAACCAGCAGTTGGAACTCAGCTTGGGTTGCTAGGTAACGGGCTGGGCTCTTCTGGGGTTGCTAGGTAACGATACATTCCAAAGATTTTCAAAACGGCTCATTTTCCACAAAACAAAAAACATTAACTTACTGTCAAAAAAATGGCTGGATGTTTTTGTTAAAGTGCTTGGACTGTTTTTTAGATCTCTTTTAATTTCTGAGACATCACACCATCCTTGGTGAACAAGATGTTTATACTTGCATATAACTGTTTGAACAGATTAATATGGCAGTCTTTGACATCTGGAAATTCTACCCAAACAAACAAACAAAGCTTACCCAGTTGTATGGATGTTAGTATGGATGAACTTATGAATTAAAAAAAATGTTTCGACTCTTCAAGTCTTCCAGAAACTCCAGATCTTAATGCAATAGAGATGATAAAGTATAACTATTTTTTGCAAAACAGACTGAAGCTAAAAGCTTGTTTTCTTCCATACCACACAGGATTTTGTTGGTCTGAAAAGGACCAACAAAATTATTAAGATCCAATCTCTTGAGGGAACGCATTTTAAGCCTAAATGTCACACCAATACATTCCATAACTGCTGACATGTTTCATTATGGCTTCCGACTGAGCCGTGGTCCTTCTGTGTCTAAAAATCTGAGCCACTGGTAAGTATAGATGTCAGATCAGTGTAGCGTAAAAAGTACATTTCCCAGTGGAAAGTGGTGGTGTTAAATTTTACTGTGGTGCAGAAAATCACATGGTTAGCTTGAAACAAACCTCAAATTTGTCCCGTTTGACCAAAACAGGAAGGAAAGTTGCTGCCACACAGTTTCTGTTCTTGCCACAAATTTGTATGTCGTTGGATTGAAAAACAAATCATATTTCCCAGGCCATAAGTCACACTTTATTCATAGTTTGGCTGGTTCTGCAACTTATACGTGTTTTTTTCCTCTAAATGACGCATTTATTGACTGTTGCATTAAATGTTAACTCATACTGACGGACATGAAGCAAGCGTTAAACATTACCATCTGCAGCCGCAACGGACAGCTAATCAAAAAAGAAAGATGGCTGGAGGAACGAGTCCACAGTTGGCTGCTGAGGGAGGCTCATTAGCAGAGGTGGATAGAAAACCCAAAAATTATACTCAAGTAACAGTAGAACTACTTCAACATATTTTTACTCAAGTAAAAGTAAAAAGCAAGTGAGAGCAAAACATTTTTTGGTAAAAAGAGTATACTCAAGTACTGAATAACTGATCAAATTATCAATCATTTAATATTGAAAAATTACATCATCAGACGGACCAAAATATAAAGTTAAGAGGGAATTTTGGTATTTTAAGGACAAAAATGGCAATAATTTATGTAAGTAAGCAAAAAAAAAGAAGAAGAAAGATGGCTGGCATCAATATGGGATGAACAATGTGTTAATGGTATGGCCAAATAAATAACTGTTATATTAGGGTGAACAAACACCTTCCTAAGTTCAGTAGAGATCAGTAGCACACTGCTAGCGGATGTTTTATATACTACGGAGCAGAAAACTGACGTTGTTGTCTCTCCCTCCATCCAGTGGGTGGCGCAGGTTGCTGCAATCGATAGTAGCCACACAGGCACACCCGCTAGAAGGAAACAAACGCACCCAGTACAACACTTTTGTTGTTACACTAACTGTAACAACCTCTCACCTCTATTGGCTGAGAGGTTGCCAGGCAATGGTACGTTTCTGTTCCAAGTGCGAGCAGAAAACAATTTTCAAGCGAGCGGAGAGGTTTGCAAGTGGAGCTTTGCTCCGAGCAGTGACAAGTTTTGAGCACGAGGAGAAAGGTTTGAGAAAGCACAGTGAATATTTGAAAGAGAGCAAAAGTTTTGAGAACAAAAGACTGAAAATTACCCCATACATGCAAACTCAATGAGGTTTTAGCAGATAGAGCACTTGCATAATGTAGCCTGAGATTTTATAGAGTTATTCCTTGGGTGACTGTACGGAAGAGAATTAGGGCCACCGAAAAAAATAAATAAAAAATTCTGACATTAAAGAATTCTGAGATTAAAGTCAGAATTCTTTTTTTTTTTTTTTTCGGTGGCCCTAATCCTCTTCCGTATGACTGTGTCAGACTTGGAGTGCCAGTTGTGTAAGTGATGTAGTCATGGTGCACATGCGCCTCATTCATTCAGTTTGACTGCTCTGGTGCCTGTTCAGTGGAGGTTTTCAACATGTTTAAGAAATTAGTGTCCGTGTTTATGTCTCTATTATGTTTGTTTTCTTTGTCTTCTGGTAAGACAGGCAACACAACTTTCATAATCTAGCCAACATGATTCAACACATGAGCACATTCCTGCAAGTCTGCAGGCCTAAACATCTGTCACTACTAAAAAGAAAAGCGGACTAAAAAAAATAAGCCAAAAAAGGAAGATGAGTGACTGGGTTTAAACTAAATTTTAATCCTGAAACCTAAGCGCTCAGCTCACGTCGGACTACTCCAACTCTCAAAAAAGAAAAAAAACAACAAAAAAACAACTTGATTAACGGACTGCCACTCAGTCAAGAATTGTCAAGCTTTTGAGAAAGAGTTTGGACATACATTTTAATAATGGTTGGTTTTAGACTGCAGTCCTGTTGGTTTAAAGCGGGCTCCCCAGCAGAAGCTGTCATCTACTTTACATCGAGGGTCTGTAAGTAGAGTCAGTTTGTTCTGAGAGGTCTGCAGGTCACAGTCATTAAAATACCTCTCAGAAGTGTTTCTGGAGCTGTTCGCCTGTTCTGTCTGCAGTTTTGTTATGTGGCCTATTTTCCTGTCACGAGCACTTATTCCGACTTGATGAAAACAAAAGTAATTGAGGCGAGGCAAAGCAAAACAAATAGAACGCTAAAGGTCAATTGAAGAAGAGGTCTCTGGGTGGATATCAGTATTACCCACCAAACGATTAATTGCACAGTGAGCGGTCTCTCGCTGTCAGCCTCCCATGCAGGCACCAAAAATACAACCAATAAATGTGACATTCATGGGGACGAGGAATTTAAATGTTTGTCTATGCAAATTTAAAAACCAAGTATTTTTGGTCTAGTTTCTAAAGGTGAAGGTAATTTTATTTATATAGCACATTTCCAGCAACAAGGCAATACAACGTGCTTTACAGGATTTAAAAGGAAATACAAACAAAACCGAAAGAAAGAGCAAAAGAAGAAAAAACTAATAATGTTGATCCAAAGTAAATAAACTTGATACTCCTATTCAGAGTTGGTAGATAAGTATAAGTAAGTAAGTATCCTCTGGTCTAATTCCTTTTCTGTTTTGGAAGAATAGGAGTCTAAAAAGTACTTGCTAAGGTCGTTTTTCTAGTGCAAATATCTTAGTACACTTGAAATAAGACAAAGCTAACTTTAAAGTAACTTTACAGTAAGAAACAAGAGTTTGTTTCTTACTTTAATAACTCCTTATTTGATGAAAAAATACTAGTTCTGCTGGCAGATTATTTCACTTATAATCTGGGAAAATGCTCTGGTAATAATCTACCAGTGGATGTGACTATTTTATAAATATTAAGAAATGATTGACTTAAAACAAGATAACATATATTGCTGAAAAGTTACCTGAAAGTACGTTTTTGTATTAAATGTGCTAAGATATTTGCACTAGAAACTAAACCAAAAATACTTGGTAAGATTTTGTGCTTTTGCAGTGCATATACACTGCCTGGCCAAAATAAAAGTCGCCACCTGGATTTAACTAAGCAAATAGGTACAAGCCTCCTATTGGATAATTACTGCATAGGCGATTATCTTTCAGCTGGCAA
>CAEFZY010022911.1:0-105968 GCA_903066815.1 Brachyrhaphis roseni | reverse complement strand
CAGCCAATTCAGCCAGAATATCTGCAAAACGCTGTGATCTGGCCCTTTTGGCCGAAGACTGATAAGAAATAATGTTGCCCCTCAGAACCACCTTAAATGACTCCCACAAGACTGAATCAGACACATCACCTTTGTCATTAAAAAGAAGGAAATCTGAAATTTTAGCTGAAATGAAGTCCTTAAGTGCTTGATCCGAATTGATGGGGGGGATAAATCTCCAGTTAAACGAAGGAGCATGAAGATTAAAGTGGATCTGAAGTAAGAGAGGGGCGTGATCTGAAATTAAGATCCCGTGATAGAGAGAACTGACTGTACGTGAAATCAATTTAGAATCAATTAAAAAGTGGTCAATTCTGGTAAAACTACCATGGGAGGGGGAAAAAAATGAGTATTTGCGATCGGAAGGATGTTGAAGCCTCCAGATATCCACTAAGTTTAGTGACTTAATGAGATTATTTATAACAGACACTGATTTCAAGGAAGAAGCAACCTTATTGGAGGACCTATCCAACACTGGATCGAGATAACAGTTGAAGTCACCTCCTATAATCATGTCCCTATTATTAAATTGTGCAATAATATCAAATATCTTGCAGAAAAAGTCAGGACAGTCACAATTTGGGGCATAAATATTCAAAAGGGCAACAGGAATGGAATTAATTTCGCCCGTGACAAGCACATATCTCCCCCCCGGATCTGCAGACATGGAGTTAAAAATAAATGGAATAGACTTGCGAATAAGGATTGCAACCCCTCTAGCCTTGGAAGAAAAATTAGCCTGGTAAACCTGAGACACCCAAGAAGATCTCAGCCGTCTCTGCTCAGTTGGATGAATATGAGTCTCCTGCAGAAAGACAATATCAGATGAAAGTGATTTTAGATGTGAAAACACCTTCGCTCTTTTAAGTGCCTTACCAAGGCCTCTACAGTTCCAGGAAACAAAATTAATAGGACTCATGCTCGACTTAAAAGTACTATTGTCCTGCATTTATCACAACGTAGAAAAAACAGCTGACAGGGTAACCAAAACAAAACACAGGCAATTTAACAGCAACAAGGCAGAAACAAAAACCCCAAAACTCACCCTTGCCGCAACATGAACAAAGCGGCATATCCCAAAATCTAGAGTGGAGGCTGCCGGGTAACAGAGCAAAAAAAAAAACACAAGTGGGTAATCTAAGCCCAACACGCCGTGTTTACCTCCAGAAATTGTATAAAATGTTAATGTGCACCAAAACTTAATCGAACTAGCAGACTAACTAGCACAGAATGATTAACAAAGTCATTTAATATGAGACAATGAATTGGCAAACCGCTCTGCATCAGTCGGTGAAGTGAAGGATTTCACAGTGTCATTTAAAGACACTTGCAGCTTGGCAGGAAAACGCAGAGAACACGCTGCTCCGGCCTCCACCAGCCTCTTCCTCACGGTGTTAAAAGCCTGGCGCTGCGCGGAAACCTCTGCTGTGTAGTCTGGAAATATGAAAACTTTCTGGCCGTGGTACATCAGCGGGGCTTGCTGTCGACTCAACCGCAGAATATTCATCACGTCGCGGTCATTGTGGACCCTGGCGATGATAATCCGAGGGCGTTCACTAGGAAGTGGCTTTGGTCTCAGGGCACGATGCGCTCTATCAATTTTAACGGGCTTGGGAAAGCTGTCCCGTCCCAGCAGCTCAGAGATAAATTTTGAGACAAATTCCGCAGGTCGAGCCCCCTCTACTCCTTCCCCGAGGCCAACAATCCGAATGTTTTGTCTGCGCGAGCGACCCTCCAAGTCGTCAACCTTTTTCTTAAGAAGGCCGTTAGCCGCCGCTAGCTCGCTACATGATGACTCCAGGGCCGAAACACGGGCATCGGTAGAGGTTAAAGCCGAGTCCACAACATCCAAACGGTGCCGGACCTCACTGTGCTCTGTCTGTAGGGTTGTTAGACAAGCTTCAATGGAGTCCAGACGTCCTTCCAGTGATTTCTTGAGAGAATCCACGAGTGTGTAGACTTTAGAAAGATCATCTTTGTGGTTATTGACGGCGGCTAGTATAGCCTCGTTGCTAACAGCGGAGCCCGCCTTAGCAGTCGACTTCAGGGCCTCGTCTTTCCTAGGCATGATGTGAAATGCCAAAACTAAAATAAACTGAAGAGATGGGTGCCAGCTACTCACTCGGAGAAAAAGAAAAAAAAATTAATATATATGGTGCAGTAAATAAGTTTTAAATGAAGGCAGTGACACGGAGCTCTGTAAAACACGTCTACTCCATTACTGCACACTAGCGCCCCCCAAGCCTCCTGACTTTTAAGTCACAATCGGTCAGCACTGCCCCTCCGTAGTGACCCCAGCAGAGCTTGAGCACATTTGGTCAGCTGGTTTTACTGCTGTATGCTCTGTACAATGACTGCAACTGTAAATCACATAACACCACCTCGTGCTCTTGACTAGAATAGAAATGTTGATTTAAATCTTCCCTGACGGGAATTGTATCTGCTTATTTTTTATATTTCAAACTGATAATAATAAAAAAAACTTTTATGTTCATGTGTTCTTCAGATCCTCACTTCCTGAACAATAAGGAGATGTCTGATGTGACCTTTTTGGTTGAGGGGAAGCCCTTTTATGCCCACAAAGTTCTGCTCTTCACAGCATCCAACAGGTATTATTAGTCTTTTCAGTTTTGCTATTTTCAGATCAGATCTTACTAAAGACAAAGAACTCTGTGTGGTTCAGACGCTCTTTAAACAAAAAAAAAATGCAAGTTTGTTTTGCTATTTTGTGAACCAAAACCAGTGCTGCACGTACCAAGCTCATATTTCGGAGCAGCATTTCAAAGCTCTAATTTTGCTGTGTTTTTACCTTTTTTTTTTTTTTTTTTTTTTTCTTTCAAGATTTAAAACTCTTCTAGCAAACAGACCTTGTGGTGAAAATACCTGCATTGAAATCAGCAATGTCAAATATCATATCTTCCAGGTATGTAAACTAACCTTAAAGTGTTCCTACGTACAGGTCTGGTGAAAAGTTTTCTATACAATGTGTAGTAACAAAACCTCTGCAGTGGAAATTTTACATGTTAGGATAAATTTATGCATCCATCCACACTAAGATTTAGATGAAAAAAAAAAAAAAAACTATTCAAATAATATCAGAATTATACCTACAATGTCAATATCCTTGGTATTTATTCTACTATCTATATACTTACGCTTTGTGTTTGTTCTGAATGTAACTGTGTGTCTGGCAGCTGGTAATGCAGTATCTTTACTTTGGAGGAACAGACGCTCTGCACATCAGGAGCACAGATATTATGGAGGTTAGATGAACAATAAATCTTCTACTCCTACCCTGTAATGTACTATGAGAAATTCCACTCCCTCAGCTACTAAACTTTTAAAGCGAAAATCAATTTAGGTAGCATTAATCAGTTTTAATGTCATTGGCTTCTTCCCAGCTCTTGTCTGCAGCCAAGTTCTTCCAGCTGGAAGCTCTACAGCGGCACTGTGAGATTATCTGCTCCAAGAACATTAACACTGAAACCTGTGTTGAGCTCTACAATCACACGAAGGTTAAAAAAAAAAAAGTTATTTAAAAATATATGCTATTTAAAACACACTATTTCAAAAATTGTAATGCTTGGGGGAATATTTCTAAGTTAAGCAGTAAATATGATTAAAATTAGGTCCTCTCTTCTCATTTCAGTTTCTTGATGCTCCAGACTTGGCGTCCTACATAGAAGGCTTCTTCCTGAAGAACATGGTCATGCTGATTGAGCTGGAGCCGTTCAAACAACTGCTTTATGACACTCCTCCTGAAAGCCCTGGCAGCGACATCCTGCAGGCCTTGGAGAAAACCCTAGCCACCCGTATCCAGTCCATCCACTTGTCTTCCTCCAAAGGATCGATTGTCTGAACTCGTGTATAGGGAATTTTTTTTTTCTTCCAAAATTTAAGAGCAGATATTTTAATTTAAAGTAGCATTCTTTATTTTTAGCCTAAAATCTAATGAGCACCCTCAAAATCTGAAACAGAACAAGACATCTTCCTGTGCTCACACTGAATATATTTCGCACAAATATTGTTTCCTCCTGCTTCCATTCTTTCCCTCAAGGTCAAATTTTCTCTCTGCACAGTTTAAACCTGCATGTTCAAATCTTTCCTCTTTGCTATTGAATTGACTTGATGCACAAAGCAGGGACTCTATGAAGTGGTCCAGTGCTGTCTAACAAATGAAGTGCATTCCATAGTAAAAAGTGTTTGCATCTCAAAGATGATAGTTACACATTGGCTGAAAATGTTAGTAGGTGGAGTTTACACAAGCAGAGAGGAAAGATTTGAGTACAGACTTTAGATACATGCAGGGAGAAAGTTTGAACGTGAGCACAGGGAAGCAAAATGGAGGAGGGAAGCACTGGATATGACTGCAGAAATATAGTATGGCTGAGCAAAGCGTATTTGCAAGCAAGCACTAGTTTTTGAGTATGAGAGAAGAATTTTGGGGGCAAGCATTACAACATCAGACTGATCATAAGGAATTTTACTCTTACATTTAAAATATATACTCTTATTTTGGAAGAATTTCTGAAATACACACTCTTATTTCAGAAGAATTTTTTTTAACACAAAAGCAGGGATTATTGATAATAAAATGATCACAGACACAAAATAAAGTATCTCTGTGAGGGATCATTTCCTGTTAAAAAGGAAATCTGGACATCACAGGTCTTTCGTGTTGTGATCTTTCTTCTTCATTAGTTGCTAACATGCTTCTTGTTATCTTAGCACAGATGGTAAAAAAAATAAATAAATCTGTTTGCATTGTTATATGTCTACTAACACCACTGTCATATTATGTAGTAAATCTCCACTTGCCAATAGTAAATCCAACACACTTATGAATACATGGCTCAGTAAACAATTTCTACATAATGTGATAAGCCATCAGAATATCCCTGAATATGAGGAAGATTCACTGCCTCATTTTGTGATTGTTTGCTGAATTATTACAATCTGTACAAAGTGGAAAATTTGTATATTTGTGAGTCAGATCTGTGCAGATTACTCTGTAAAGCCAAACAAATCTAGCAAAAGACAAAAAACCAATGAAAAGACTGAAGAAAAGGAACTTAGGAAAGAGGAATTTTATTTCCTCAACAGCTTTGTAAATTTTGTTGATAAACAGAGATATTGATAATGTAAGTTAATGTATATAGTCAGATTTTTTTTCTCATGTCTCTTTACTGTTCTATATTGCTGTAAAAGAAAGAAATTTGTTCTTATAAAGATTAATGTTTAAGTGTTGCATGTTGGAACTTAAGGAGCTGCTTTCACATTTGGGAATTGTCTTTTGTCATTAGCGTGGGTCACTATTAATGTGTCGCAGTGAAAAAAATGTCTTTGTTTTGTTCCGAGAGGCTGCAGGGATGTTTATTTGAACATTATGCTACAGGCGGTTTTTTTTCTTCCTCCCGGAGAATTTGCTTTTAACTTTATTTGGTGTAGGCCCTTATCTTTAATTCTGTTTGAAGAGCGGTTTTGAGGGCAGCCCTGTTGTTTTTTTGTTCTCTGCAGCAAAAGGTCAGATCTCAGCTGGTGGTAGGTTTAATGTGAGATCCAGCAGTGCTCATGGCAGTAGGGTCCAAATAGCCTGAAATCTGTGACAAAAATAAAGATATAAAACACTTTATTAACAGCATTCTCTTTTTGGGGGGGACCCTAAATGAACAGAATATTATTGAGACATTGTAAACAATGTTAGCCCAGAGACTTTAACTTTAACCATTCATTCATTTGAGTTAAAAAGATCTAATCAACTTGAAAATTAATTTGCTAATAAAGTTTTTTGTTGTATAGAAGTGATAAATAAAATCGGTATCAATCAAAAGTTCAGTCTACATTTCTGAGTTTTAAGGAGTTCAAATTTCAGAGCTGGATTTGGGTCCATCACCTTCTTGCTTTTTTGTTGGCTGTTGATGGCGAAATCATTGGCTCTCCTGGATGGTGTCTTAATTTGGAAGTTGGACATAAAAAAAAGTTAGCATTGTTGCTACCAAAGGCCAGGCAAGGTGTATTGCTGGTTTTGGGATTCTGTTTCTATGTGTGTGAGTCTCAAAACTGAGCTGCCTTTGTAACCCAAAAGTAAATTATTTCAAACTTTCCACACTAATTAATGCAGTTGTGATTATGTTTAGGGTGAAGGCAATGGTGAAAATAACTATTCAACTGTCCTGTACAAATGATCCATCAATTAATTTTTTACTTTTTTGAAAGCAGCATATCTGCTTGAGACTGTGGAAAGTGAACCCATTAGATACCAACTTCAACATTTGACAGTGGGGCAGCATTGTCAACCACCGTCTGAAATGCTGGATTTATTTTCCTCTATGATTTTTATTTATTATTATTATTTCACTGATTGCATTAGTATTCGAATGCTGAATTGTTTCCGTCAGCCAGTTTCACAGATCCCTTCCAATGTTTCTGGAGACTGTTGCAAAGTGCATGTCTCCCTTTGAGTGTGTGCAGTGTTTGTAATTGAGGGACAGTTGTTAAGGCGTCACCATGGTTGCAGCTGGTTGAGAACAATATGAAGCTGGGAATGCTGTGCTGCACTAAAGAGTGACTGAAATCCTTGGGTGCAACATCCAGGGACATGTCCACATGTAGATACACTTAACATTCACTCAAAGAGTGTCCTCATTGGCAGGATTTTATTCCTTAATTTCATTTTTGTGAAGAAAAAGGATCCATCATTGGATTAGCTCCGCCAGACAGGAGAGAATGTGATGAAGCCGTGGAAATGTCTCTGCTGCCGCTTTTCTAAAGCGCTGCTGGGCATCTTAATTTACCGAGCTGTGAACTGTGAGTGAAGCACTTAAGTAACACCAGGGGAAGTTGTGACTGAAAGTAATGCAAGAGGACAACTACAAAACTGTCCCCAAAGAGATTTATCTGAAACTCTTATTTTGCTGATGTGAAAACATTCTGAGTTGTTCAGTTCTGAAGGCCCCATTGTTCAATTTTCTAAGTGGGCTGCCGTGCACATATTTGAGTGTGTATTTGTGTGCAGGAGCAAAGAGGAGGAGGGATAAAATAGGGGTGTCTGCCCTACTAACTCTGTCCCCAGCGCGAGCCCCTTCATCCTCCCCCTTGTTGTCATGCACAAGCGCTCTCCCTTTGGCACAAAGTAGGCTGGCAACACAACAGCCATGTGTTTTAGCTCCACGCTTTGAAGGGCACCAAAAACTTTTCAGAACTGGTTCTGAGAAGCATTGCGTAGTGACAGAGAAAGAAAGAGAAAAAGAGAGAGAGAGAGAGAGAACAGAGAAGCAGGGAGTGAACTTAAAGAAGGAGTAAATCTGTGTGGGAGGAAGATGAGGCAGGAAAGGCCACAGAGATAAATACGCCGCTTTTTATGTGATGTTTTGATAGACGATACTTCTGCCGGAGGAATTCACAACAGGTAAGCATAAAGAGAGAAATATTTTGTCATGCTTGTCTTAACATAAAAGTAGGGCTGTTGCTTGTGTAGTTTTCAATAATTTATAGTGAACTGAAAGTTAGTGTATTTAACATTTTATGTACTTTTTTTCTGAAATTCAATGCTGGAATGCTTCAAATAAAACTACATTTGACAGTTAAAAAGTTTAGAGTTACTGACATAAGGATATACTCTGCTTTTTGACGGTGACTATATCCCTTGAACTTGTCCGTGTTTTGATATTTTACAACTATTAACCTGAATGTATCTAATTGGGAAATTATGTCACAGACTTATGCAAAGTATTACATTTTTATAAAGTGGAAGCTTAAGAATATGTATAAAACAGTTGTTACTCTGTATTCAGTCTTTTCCAGTCTAATATCCCTAAATTAACTAATTTAGACTAATTGCTTCATTCAGCTATTATGTAAAGGCCTCAGTGCTTTGTTACACTGAGGCAGCATGATGAAGGCCAAGGAACAAAACAAATAGTTCAGGGAAGAAGTTTGGAGAAGCTTAAAACAACATTAACACAAGCTCTGAATATCCAACAATCCTTGTCTAAAAATGCATAGACATGGCACAGTTGCAAACTTTCTTAGACATAGTCCTCTACCTAAACTTACAGGCCAGACACAAAGAGATTAAATCATAGAAATATTAAAGAGTGATTCTGGAGGAACCGCAGAGGTCCAGAGTTCAGATAATACAATCTGTTTACAGAACAACTGCAAATCTCGCTTTATTTAAAATGTAATGTTTTTGAAAACTATCACAGAACATCATCCTGAAGATACCAACTCAACTTTAAAGTGGAGGAAAAATCATGCCATGGTGACAGGAAAGCTGGTTTGAAATTATGGGAATGAATATATATGGGACTGAATATAAGTTCATCCAGGATGTTGTGAAGGGGGATGCATCAGGACAATGACCCCAAACATATATCTAATGCCTCAATGGTGTGGTTTAAAATAAAGCATTTCTATGCATTAGAACTGCCCAGTCAAAGTCCAGACAAAAGTCCAATTAAGAATCTCTCTGGTTTTAACATCTTCAAATCGAACTAAGCTTGAGCTATTTTCCAGTGAAGACTCAGCAAAAAGGATTGGTTATCTAAATTTACACCACACTTTTCAGATTCATAGTTGTTGAAGCTCTTGAAAAGCATTTTCCCATTTGCCTCAAAACTATGCACTTCAGTGGTGGAAACGTGGCCAAGTATATAAACGTTGAAGAGATGTAACAACTTTTGCAAGACACTGAGTTGCAGTTGCTTTGTTTTTCATTGTTTTCTGCTCTCTCCCTAAAGTTGGTCCACAGTTCTTTCAAAAGATGCAGCGTGAAGACCTGTCTGCTAGAGAAGAGTTCACCTACAGCCGCACGTCCACACTGGAGAGGAGCAATGGGTCACTGGGGCGGAGGGGCGACAGGAGTCTGGAGAGAAGGCCAGACCGGGGGGAGAGGGAGAGGCCAGAGCGTGACAGCTATACAGTGGACGTGAGGGCCAGTGACCTGCAGCTGGCCCAGCCGGAGCCTCTAAAGCATCCCTGCTTCAGCTACAGGGCCTGGCTCTACAGTGTCCTCATAGGGGTGAGAGGAGATGCGGTCAGAAAAGGAGGAAAAGAGGAGCACAATGAAGAGTTTACCAGTCCAGTCCAAAACACAACAGCTCATAAAGTTGGGATTGAGTTATTCCGTTAAGGAACGAACATCCCAGTTTATGAGTTTTGAGTGAAGTTTGGCAACAAAATTCTTGTTTTGTGCTTCTACTTTACAAGTGAGGAAATGTGGTCAATAATAAACTAAGTAAATTTTTTCTTGGCCAGGATCTCAGTTCAGGGCTATTTTAATCTCTCCAAGTTAGCTTTATGTTTTAAAAATTTCTAAGGAATCTTTTATCTGAAAATAAATTTGAAGTGCTGGTCAGAAGAACACACTCATCATCACCATGACTGTCATTTTAAATTAGGGCTTCTAATGATACATTTTAACAGCATTTTTCACAAAATGAAGTGATACTAAAACAGATTCATTCTAGATGAGTTTCAAAACCAAGAACTATTACAAACATTTGAATTTATTGTAGATTTTCTCCAATTCCTCAGAATCTATTTTGGAGCTTGAACAATAATCCATTAAAGAACCCTCAGCATTTTGCAGATGGACCGTACATTTTGCCTCTTACATTAAGCGTTTGGAGAGTCTTCAATTACTGAAAAGTTGATAGGAAATCAGTCAACTTAAACAAACTCTACTACTTCTGCCTAAGAATCTAGTACGTACTGTGTCAGCATGATACCTGAAGCTTTTTTTTTTTTTTTGGCTCTAGTGGCCCGTATTTTTATTTTTTTTAAGTAGACTGACAGGAAAGAGGGCAAGGAGAGAGGAGAAGACATGCGGCAAATGTCACCAGGGCCAGGAGTTGAACCCGCGACGGCCGCGTCGAGGACTAAGGCCTCCATAAGTGGGTTGTGCTAAACCCCTACGCCACCACAGCAGGCCTGTGATACCTGAAGCTTGTTGATGCTCAAAAAAGTCTGTAATCCAACAAACTGCAACTTGCTGAGGGAATTTTAGCATAATATTTAACTCTTAGCCAAACATCAAAGCTGTATGCATATTTTTGAGACTGTACGTTTAATTTTGAAAGCAAATAACATTCATTATTTGAAATAACTTTCATTACGGTAGATAGCACCCATCTTCAGGGTGCTATAATTACACCCTGAAGATCCAAATCTTCATCTTCTATCATATTAATATGTTGACTGGTACAATATTGATCTGTGAATGCATACATATGCATGCCCCTCTATGTGTATGTGTTTATAAATCTCCAGGGGAGTCTGCTCATCACATCTGGTTTCTCCCTGTACCTGGGAAATGTCTTTCCTGTTGCCATGGACTACTTGCGCTGTGCTGCAGGCTCAGTGAGTGGCCATCGCTGACTCTGTCACCTTTACTGAGTTTATTAACACCATTTCAATAAGGCATTTTTATGGTATAATGCCTTATTTTCATTTTAGAAATTATCTTCATTGATATAATTTGCTTAATCCTCACAGGGTATCCCTGCAGCAATAGCAAGCTTTGCTATTGCCAAGAAACGACGTGTTGCAGTGAGTAAAGGCTGAATGCACAAGAGCTATGTCTTTTCATTTAAAAAGATATAACTCAGATTTTTTTTTTTTTAAATTGCAATAATAATTTTTTATTGCGGATGCAGGTGTCAGACTTCCAGGTTGTCTATGTGTCGACATTTGCCGTGACGACCACCTGTCTTGTCTGGTTTGGCTGCAAACTGGTCTTGAATCCTTCTGCTGTCAATGTAAATCCATCCTCAGTGTTGTTGTTTCTAAAGAACACTTTCTTCTTCTTCGCCAGCATTTGTATTTCCGTCCCTTTTCACACTCCTCTTTCTGTTCTAAGATAAACTTTAACCTGATCTTGATGATTGTGCTGGAGGTGTTGATGGCCACCACCGTCATACTGTCGGCCCGCTCTGCAGATGACTGCTGCTGCCACAGAAAGGTGTGACTGATTGCTTTTGTTCTTTTCCTACATTATACTTAGCCCTCTTCTTTGTTGCCTCCATCTTAACCCCTCTCAATCTGTCTGTGCACCTTAAAGTCCTATGACAGACCTGTGGTAGTAAAACCTGCGGTGTTCCCCACTCGACTCCTTAAAGCATATTCTGTGAGTATAGTTTTCACTTTTGTTTCAAATGGCGTTGCATTTCGTTTACTAGCTGTTGTTTAATTGCTAAAAACGGTTGTCACAGGTTATTGAAGTCATTGTGGGAATCTCTGCCGTGTTCGGAGGGATCATCGCCCTCAACATGGACGCTCTGCTTCCTGGTCCATACTTGTCTGTCACATTTTTCTGGATCCTTGTAGCTGTAGGTTTTCTAGCCCTTTTGCACTGATACAAATTATAGCTCAGAATTTCATTTCAAAGAAAGCCAGATGTGAATTAATGCTTGCTTCTTGTCCTTTGCAGTGTTTTCCAAGTGCAATTGCCAGTCATGTTGTGTCAGAATATCCCAACAAATGTCTGGTGAGTACAAAACTATGTTTTGCTCTTGCACAATTACAAAAATAAGTTTATTATTAAAAAAGAGGAAGGAGCCAACGAGAGAAATTGACTCTTATCATTCTTAATTCAGTTCAATTAAGTTAAATCTGGTCATCTCAATTAACAAGATAAGTTGATTCATTGTTTTCCTGAAATTAAATTCAAATCAGTCCAATTTGAAACATGGTATACATGGTCAAATTCAGTTGATCCCATTGAACTCTGTCAGTTCAGCTCAGTTGTGGTTCATCTTATAATTAATACTATTTTGTAAATAGTTACAGTGAGCCCCAAAACTATTTACTTGCCTGGAAGAATTAAGCTTATAATTTTGGTCATTAAATTATTAACTTTATTTCAGTAAATGAGACCGTTTTATTGAAAACTGAAGAAACCATAGCAGCTGAAGAAAGGTTTCCAGAATACAGAAAGGATTTGATCAGTTAAACTATATTTTATAAATTCCAAAACTTTCAGTTTTCACAATTCTGTGCTATTTTCTTCAGACTATCATCATGTTAGAGGCTGTGATTGGTTTACACTTCTGGTCTGCCTCCTCTTATTTCCTATTCTTTTCACTTGTTTGTCACATTTCCTGTGTTTTTGCTCTTTGTGTCATCTCAGGTGGAGGTGCTGATTGCCATCAGCAGCGTGACGTCTCCCCTCCTCTTTTCAGCCTCGGGTTTTCTTTCCAGCAGTGTGATCAGTTTTATTGATATTTTTCTGCATGACGTGCCTACAGCCAAGGTGAACTTAACTAAGAAATGTGCAGAGCTAGAACGCATCAGTCCTGAACTCACACTGACTGTGAAACAAATTAGCAAAGGTTTGAAAGCAGCTTGAGAAACTTTATAAAATCATCTGGGGTTTTTTTGCTTGTGTCCATGTGTGTGTGTGTGTGTCTCCCAGCAATCCTATGACATCCTGCTGTTGATTCTGATGGTGCTGCTGCTGGTGCAGGCAGTACTCACTTCAGCCACTGTGGTGCACTGTGCAACATACAAGAGTCGGCTCCGCATGGGGGCTTCAGAGTGTGAGGACAGCTTACAGACTGCAACTCATTACCATGAGGTATGAGAGGCTGTGGACACAAAAGGCCAAAGGTCACATCCAGTTTTATTTCTGTTTTTTTTTAACAGCTGTAAATTCTCCTCCTGACACCATAAAAGTTCACTGACAATCTACATGAAGTCAATGTCATTAATGAAAAGTTGTTTTTTTTTTTTTTTTTTCACTTTATTCTTTTAATCTCTGTGCTTCTTCTTTGTGTTTTGATGCATCAGCAGCAAACACCCAATGGGACGCTGCAGGATTACGACAAAGACAGAGCCTGGAAGGCAGTTTTGGTTCAAATGGCCCAGTGAGAAATCTTGTCTTGTCTACAGAGGTTTGCCTTGCAGAAGAAAAAATCAGAGAAGGGAACGATGAAGAAAACCCCATAAGAATGAGGAAAAAACAAAAGAAATGACCCAGAAAAGTGGAGCTGAAAATAAAGAATGAAAGACTAATAAGAAAGTCTTTAAAAGCTTTGTTGTTGCTTTTCTTCTTTTTCATTTGCATAAAAATGTTGTGGGCACTTTTGTTTCTGTTTTAGGGATTTTTTGTTTTGTACCATTAATTAATTGTAATTATTTTTAGAAAGTATTTTATCAGAAAACATCATTTTAAAAAATTGTATTGTTAAGAATGTATAATAATCAACTGAGGCAAATGATTCTGTGGCTTGAGTCCACACACAGCTCATCATTAGATGTTTGAAATTACACTTTGATGCATACAATAATTATTTTTTTCTCAGTTGAAAGAATGATTGCAAAAGTTGTTCTGTAATGTGACATATATATTTATAATGATGTTTACTGATTTCCTTATTTAGAATAATGACTCATAATATGTCTTAGCAGATTTTGTTCTTTTTTGTCCTTGTGGTTTGAGATGTTGCAATATTTTTATTACAAAGTAGCTGAGCTGTTATTGCGGACACAAAGATGTGATGCAAAGAGGCTGAAAGGATTTTTTTCAAAGAAAACTTGTTTGGAAAGTATTGAGGTAATTTGGTGCCAGTTTAATCATTATGTTATGACTAAGTGTCTGCAAATGCCCTCTGTTGTCTAAACTGTCAAAAAACAACAACAACAAAAAACATTTTACTGTCTTTATTTGAGCTAAACTTTTTCTGCCAAGAATATGATTTTGTTTATTGCCAGAATAATAAGCAAGAGATTATTTGTATTATCTCCTTGAAATCAAAACATTACACACACTTAAGATTAATGTGTCTTTAGACCGTTTAGGGAAGCTCAGATGATATCATGTATTTTTAAGCATCTGATTAAGCTTTGCAGAAATACACATCTGTGGATGTATTTTAATTTAACACTTCAAACACACTGCTTCCCTGAGTGACATAATGAAAAAATCTAAAGAGATCAGCTAAGATATGAGGAAGAGAGTTATTGAGAAACAATTGCTACTGAACTTCCTCCTCTGTAATTGCTAAAACTACAGGCAAACTACAATTCTGAAACAGCGTAGAAAAGCTGCATTATTGTTCACAACTTCTCCTTTTGTACACTGATTGGCCCAGTAGAAATTCTACCAGAGGAATCCAAGGGAATGGGAGAAAGCCTGGAACGGGCAGCGAAGCAAGATTTGAATCGAGCACAGTTGCGCAGAAGGCAATGGCCAGGCTAGTACTGTAGCAACATGGACTGAAAGTCTGCTAGGTAAGGCAGAATCAGTTACTCTTATAAACATAAACTGTCAGTTTGAAGTTTATTGCAGTTTAACATTAAGGCCTTAATCTTTGGAGATATTTTTTGTGGACTGATGAAACTAGAGGAAAGTGTTTGGCTATAATGATAATTTTTGCATTTTTGAAGAAAAAAGGGTAAAACTAACAAAACCTGAAAGCGCCATTTCAACTGTGAAGTGTGGCGGTGGCTGCATCATGTCGTGTTGTGTGAATGTTTTGCTGCAGGAAGGACGGGTGCACTTGTCAAAATAGATGACATCATAAGGAAGCAAAGGATGGAGTAATACTGAAGCAACATCTCAAGGCGTAGACCATTGTCTGTCAGGACATTGTTCTGTTCACAGAGCCAACTCTGGTTTAAAAAGTGTTTGACCTCTTACAGATTTCTTCTGTTTTTGTTTGTTTGTTTTGTTTTGTTTTTCTTTTTGGGTCAAACTTAAACATTTCAAATCGTCAAAAAAATTCTTTTGTATAAAGACAACTTGAGTAAATACAAAGAGCATTTGAGGACGAGTCCTTCTTTCAGTCAGCCTCCTTTTTTCACAGTGAGAGTTTTTTGTTGTTGTTGCGATTTGTTTTGTGTGGTTTTGATTGCCAAGCTCGACTTCCACCATTACGGATAACCTCAGTTTCTTAATTACATTACAGTCTGCCTGAAAAACCTTTGCTATCTTCTTACAGTCTTTCCGGCCTTGATAATGGACATCAAGTTGCTTTTACTTTCAGAGCTCTAGGAGGAGGTTTTGGAGGCATCTGTGACTGCTGTTTGTCAGGATAAGGTTTGAAGAGTGACATTTGCATCTTCTGCCCTTTCCAGTGACAAGCTCAATAAGCTTTAACACTTCAAAAATATTGTGTTGTATATTTCCTTTTCATGGTTTTAATATACAAATATAAAGATATACATATAACACAAAACAACAATATCTTACTGAAATGCTATATATGAGAAAAAAAAAATAGAAATCAGCTTATTTCTCATTTCAAGATCTAAATTAGCATTCATGAAGAGGCCCAAACATTTACACTACAAACTGAAATAGATTTTTTAGGTTGTGAAATTTTGCTAAAAAGCATTGTGTTTGATTTTATACATTTGTGTTTCTGTCTGATAGGGAACTACATCTTGCAGCTTGCTTGTTGTAGGCAACATAAGTATCAGGAAGGAGGAGGGATGAGACAGAGGGAAGGAGTCTATATTTGGAAGCAATGCGTGGTAAGGAGCGGGTTCCCTTGCCGGCAGAAACTGGCTTGGAGGGGCTGGCAGAGTCAGTCTGATGGGTGTGCCCCACTTTGACACACAGACAGTGAGACAGGAGCAAAATGATCCCAGCAACGAGCCAAATATCTTTTAGAGGCGGAAAAAAAATTTTTAAAAAAAGTAAGAAAGCACCATTAAACAAATTCACTGCTCATGTGTCCAGTGCAATATTTGATTTGATTTATGAGCGAGACCTATAAGTGTTGATGAGAATTAATTAATGCATTTATTTACTATTTCATGACATCTATGAGTTTTTAAAACAACAATTAGGTGCAAAGTTTTGAATTTAAGCAGATCTCCATGCACCACCACTGACATTTCAACACATTGTGGGGCGACGGTTTGTTACCAGTTCAAACCCCCACTTGTCCGTATCAGTCACTGAGTCCCTGGGCGAGACACTTCACCATCCTGGCCTGCTGCTAGTCAGAGGGCCTAGTGATGCCAACTGAGTGGCAGCCTTCCTTCTGCCACACTGCCTGTGGGTTCTTGTAGCTGCTATGTAGCTTACTACCATGTGTGTGTGAATTCTTGAATGACTAAATATAATGTAAAGTGCTTTGGAGTCCTCTGAACTGGATAAAGAGTTGTACAAGTACAGGTCATTCACCATTTTACTATTAACTGTCCTGTACGAAGTTACAGGAGTTTTAGTTTGAAGCCATCAAGATGGTGGTATGATTCCATCTGGTATCTATGCACTTTTCATTATTTTATTGTGAATTGCAAGAGCTCAGTAAAACTGTCTGGCTTCACATATTTGAAATCAGATTAAAATCAAGTGGGTTCCAAAAACTTAATGTTAGTCTGCTTTATTATTTCAACAAGTTTTAATGTGTGTTTGGATCGTAATCCTGCAGGAACACCAAGAAGTTCAGGTTTTAATCAGCAGACCCATCCTGTCAGCCTCAAATCAAGGAAAATTAGTGAGTGTGTTCACGAGCGCACAAGAAACCACCCAAATCTGAGCTTTATGTGAACCAAAACATGCTGAACGTCAGCATCTCCATCCACACTGAGAGGAGTCTATCATCATTATACAGAAAGGATACCAACCTAGAAAAAATCTTGTGCTCGGCATCCTCAAGCTTAACTAAAATTTACAACATGCAAAACATGTTCCATGTTCTGGTGTCAAATTTGAGACTCATCCATAAAAAGAACGTCACTCTACAAGTCAATCTTTGTCTGGAAAACCTTCGTTTGCTCACCGTGTTTTTTCAAGAGAGCAAAACTTTTCTTCACCTACCACAGAAGTATTTTTTTCTGACAGTGCAGGCGTGTACTTTCATATCAATTGCAGCAAAAACCTGCTGTCGATCCTGTGATGAGATTTTAGGGTTTTCAGAGATTTAATTTACTATTTGTTGACTGCTCCGAAGGAACTTGCTTAGACAGCCAGACGGGGGCACAGTGGCTTTGAATACTAGTCACTTGTTCTGGACAGGAATGGCTGATTTCAAACTCTTATAAGACGTCTTTAAATCTCTTAGCAAAGTCACAAGCTGCTACAATCTTCTTTCTGAAGGATCCTGACAGCTATTTTAAAGTACCATTGTGTTCACTCTCACTTCAACACACCCTAAATATCTACACGTGAAGCTCTTTCAAAATGCAGCATAATGACTTTCTCATCTATGCAGTATAGGAGAAATACTGATGTTTGATTTCAGCTATTTTAATTGGGAATGAATGTGGAGATGTCCCAACGTGCTTCACCAGAAACTACACATTGTATTTTATTTACAGAAATTATTTCACAAATACTCAAAATGTTCAGGATTTTGACGGTTAATATTAAACGTATGTTCAAAGATGTTAGAAAACCACACAATATGACTAGAGAATATCTACAGTAAAGCCCTACTCCTTAAGATAACTGTAAACTTAGTTAGGATAGTTTTAGAAGTCCTTGAACTTGTTGTATCATCAAGTAAAACCCCTCCTTACACATGAGAACATCTAATTATGACCACTGTCGTGATGAAATCTTCTTGCCAGAACTCACTACTCGGCTTGTGTGATTTCAAAGCGCTTCTTCCAAACAGGAAACCTGAACCACCTGTTAATGACTCATCTACCAACAGAAGATGGGTGAAGACGCTCGCCACACCCATAAGATTTGAGTGACACGCATCTTTTCCAGTCCTTGTGTGCATGTGTCCACGGTCAGTCCCACATTCTGAGATGACAGGCATGCTGGACAAACCTGTGCAAGGCAAGAAGACACAGTCACTGTCGTGCGGTTTGGAGTTGAGCCTCGCAGCTTGTGCTTAGAGAGTCAATAATGATCCAAATGGAGCGCTAAGTGCTTGTGTTGCACAGAATCCGGCTCTTAAATGTGCTTAATTTGTATCGCATTGGCAAATCTCTAATATTTACAGCAATGTTTGTTTGTTGTTGTTTTTTTTTAATATAATATCGATTTGCAGAGGATGAAGTGTGGCCGATTTTCCTGCAAGCCTTTCAACAAACCACAGGGCCTCAAACACTCACAGAGCTGGTACGAAGAGCCGCAGAATCTTTAATTTGTTATCACTTCCCTTGTTTCCGAGGAGGAGGCAGAGGCAGGGAGGGGAGATGGAGAGAAGAGGGCTGGAGTCACCAGAGGGAGGGAGGGAGGTGGAGGGGAGAAAAGGCGGAACAAACCGGTGAGCTCGGATACAAGCTGTAGCTTCTCGCCCGCACTGCAGATTAACTCTTACCGCGCCGGGAAGACGCAGCTGGACTCGGTGAGTTATTTTTTATTTATTTATTTATTTTTAATGATCATTTCTCTCGTCCTCGCTGCCCCGCGAATCTCAGCAGTTCGCTCCACAGCAGCAAAAATGCGGCGGTTTGGTCCGGTCTCAGTGCGGACAGGTGGAGGGAGACAGATTCAGGTGCAGAGCATCACAGAGAGTCTCCTCTCGTCTCGTGCGCTCGCTGAGCTTCGCACGCAAGATCCACACTTTCGCTTCCTGGCATGCACGTCGAAGCGATGCACGCTTGATGTTGAGCAGCTTGTCTCCTGGTTTTCCGGGAGCTGTCCGCCGCTCAGGTGCTGAAGCGGCTCGTCATCCACAGGCGGCTGTAATTAACTGCAATGCAATGTCTTAGCAGAGGTGAAGCCCTGGACCGATGGACCCCTTTCAGAGACAGCAGTTAGGATCCCAGCCTGCTGCGCTGACTGGGACATGGTGATCTTTTCGTGAAATTCTCCCGTTTTTTGTGCACTTTTATGCTAACAAGTAAAAGTGTGGAAACTGTCACAGCACGGATTTAGTGATCTTGAGCTGATCTTTACGCAGTCTAATCAGAAGCGTTTCTTTAATGTTGGAAGAACTTCCAGGGTGGAATATTCTCTATGTCCCTTCGTCATCCAATTAATAATGAATGAAGGAATGGCTGGATAGGAGCTCCCCTCCCTGAGCTGTTGTCCTGAAGTCTAACTCTGCCTCTTTTCACAGACAGCTGCACTGGTCAGAGCCAAGCGGGATGTTGTAGTAGTCACAGATGTGGGATGCCCTGTGTAAACACCGGTAGTATGGCCCAACTGAGGGGCAAAAATCTGTCAGGCTGGAGCAGCGCCAGTGGCAGACAGACGGCTTCTAAAATGTGACCCTGCTCCTTTAAATCTAAATTATGTAAACTTTGCCTCTCTTTTGATCATCCTTTAAAGTTATCATATGTGAGGGTAAAATTGGAAGGTTGCTATCCCAAAAGGGACATCTTGTTCTCTATTTGAGAATCAGTAATTACCCCATGTCAGCATGAACACTGAAAAGCGGTCCCTAATAATGCTTCTAAGGATTCTTTTGCTCATAATCCCACTAGTCATGTTCACTTTTAAAGCTGTCCGGAGCACACTAATTGCTCTTTGGACCACTGAAGCTGCAACTCAAGATTTCTCTTTGTAAGATGTTAAGTATTATGTTCTAGTCTTGATATACAAGGGATAGGCTTTTGAAGGATTTATCAGGATTTAACAAGAGTGAGTGGAGGAGAGATGGAAATATGTTTTGTGTTTAGTAAAAGAGGAAGAGATGGCATGAGAGGATAAGATTAGTTGACGGTAAATGGATGATGCAGTCACATTCCCCACAGAGGACCTTCCCATAACCTTCATGTTCAAGAAGCCTGCTGCAGGCGGTGATGCCCCTGCAAAATTATGGTGCTGGATAAGCATAAATTCAAACTTTTATGAATGCACATGAAAGCTAGAGAACATTGGATAGCACTAGGAATCCGGGATCACTTAAAGTTTTTTGTTCTTTCCCACAGGGATCTATTCTGTGCTCCTCGTGTAGGGGTAGAAAAAAAATTTGCCATCATATTTAAGAAAAAAAAGAATTGTTAACGTATTTGTGTGAATCACTTTCAAGTTTCAAGTTTTCAAGTTCTTTGTACATTGTTGCTAAAATAGGACAACAATGAACAAATACAGTGCCTTGAAAAAGTGCTTTTTTTCACATTTTGAGATTGTATTATTCCAACTAAGGAGGTTGTAACTCTGAAGGGAAGCTGAAGAGATGCACAGCTCAGGTGGGAGAATCTGTCAGCAGGACAAACATTAGTTATGACTCTTTAAATGTGCTCTTTGTGAAAAGTAACAAAACTAAATTCATTTTAAGTCCTGTTTGCAGGACTTAAACTTAGACTGAAAGTTAACTTTTTAAAAATGAATGTCATCTTTTTTTTTAAATGGAAAACTCACTCTATGTCATCCTAATTCATTCCATCGCCATTACGAGACACATGGTGGTAGCAATATTAAGCAGTGGGGATGCTTTTCTTCCCCAAGCTGAAAGCTCAAAGTTGACCTGAATATCGATGTGGTTAGATGCAGGTCAATCCTTAAAGAGAACCGGCTAGAGAGCAAAAAACTGAGGCACGGCTCACCTTTTGGTCGGGCAATGACCTTTAGCATAAAACCAAAGCAAAAATATAGAAGTTTAGCATAAAACATATTATTGTGTGTGACCAAAAACCAATAAACAAACCTAAACTGAAATGAGGGTCTTAAAATTTGATGTTCTCAAACAGCCTCAATCCAATTTTAGTAGGGCAACAATTTCAGTCTGAAAACAAACACTGAACCTACAGACCTTTAAATAAAATATTGCTAAGTATTGTGTCAGAATATGAAAGATAACATTTCCCCACAAGATTAGCCACGAATCAAAGAGAAAAATTAAAGATACACAGTTGCTGTATATGTTGTCTTTGTGTTCTCTACAGTTGTAATAGCTACTATTTTGCAGCTCCTAACTTCTTATTTGTCTTCCAGGATCGGATTGGGAAAGCTTCTCCTTTCCAAGGCTCACATAACCACTCTTCAGCCTACAACTCCTCTCCCTGTGGAGCACAAGAGCTCCTCCTAAACTCAGGTCATTCCTCAAGCTGCCACATACTGAGCTTGTGGACTGCAGCCAGACTCTGTGGAGACGGGACAAAACAAAGGGATGCACGAGGGATACATAGACTGAGAGATGTGCTTCTGACCCTTATGTCTCCTCTTTTGTAAAAGTTGAGCAAACATCACGAATTGCCACTTTCTCACATATGTTGACCACGGCTTACAGGGGCCACACATTTTTGTGTGTATGTTTGCTTCACAGCATCTTGGCAAGTACCTAACCACAAGAGGGAGCGTCTGGTCTCGCCTTGTTCGCAGAGGGGAGCTGTAGAGCGCAGCCTACTGTTTCCGCATGCAGAACATCCTCGATCAAAACTTAGACATGGCCACAGCGCTGCTCGCGGGCGAGAAGCTGAAGGAACTCATCCTGCCGGGCTCCTCTCAGGATGAGAAGGGTGGGGCACTGGCCAGCCTCATGGTGCAGCTCAAACTGGAGCTGCCCTTTGATCGGGTCGTTACTATAGGGACGGTCATCATCCCCATCCTGCTGGTCACCCTTGTCTTCACAAGAAACTTTGCAGGTGGGTGGTTCAGCCACTGCAGGGGCGCTAAAGCAACAACAAAGATATTTGATTAACATACTTGCAAAGCATTCATAGGTGGTTTTCAACAACAAACTTCAATACGTTTTGATTGGATTGTATGTGACAGATCAAAGCTAGTGCATAGAAGAAGGAGAAAAAAAAAAATATTTTTCAAAATAATAAAAAAAAAAAAAATCTGAAAGTGTGGCCGTTATATGTTATAGTCCCCTTTACAATGACACCCCACAATAAAATCCAGCACAACCAATTGCCTTAAGAAACTAACTCTTCATAATCCATCTGTATGTAATTGAATCGTAGTATAAATATAGCAGTTCTGTGAGGGTCTCTGGGTTTTGTGGGAGAACATATTGATCAAATATTGAACAAATATTATGATGATAAGGAAACTTTGCATTACATACTTTTCTGGTAAGTCACCACCAGCCTTTAACATTGCAACTAAATGTTTTGTCCATTCCTGTTTTGGGGAAGAGTTTAGGCTCAAACAGACTGAATAAATAGCACCTTAGCTCTGGACATATAGTTAAAGTTGTTGCTTTAGGCAAATATCTAGCACATTTGCTTGCTTCTTGGAGCCTGGTTTTCTTACAGTATTGCCTTCTACTCACCCTTGTATCTTCTATCTTCACTTCTATCTTCCACATCTCCTCTGAGTAGCTAATCCGGTTTATTTGTCCTTCTCCACCTTTGCCTCAGTGTTTAATCTCCTCATTTTTCATTGTTCATTTTTACCTCAATTATTCTGCCAATTGGATGTTTTACCAACACTCAAACATGACACAGCATGATTCTTCCCACACCATCTTCTACCAGAGGGGTGTTGTTTTCAGGGACATGTGCAGTATTAAGTTTTCCACAACACATGGCATTTTGGGTATAAAGAAAAGCAGTCTGTTTTCATCAGACCACCTTTACCCTCATGTTTTCTTTTCCTCCACATTGCTTTTAGCAAACTACAGATGTGACTCCTTGGCCTTCTTTCAACAGATGATTTCTTTTAGCGACTCTGTTCAGCTCCCCCATAATAACCAAAGGCCTCTTGGTTGCCTCACTGATTAATGACCTCCCTTCCCAGGCTGTCATTTCTTGGTAGGCTTGAAGTTGTGCCATGTCTTTCCATTTTTTTTTAAACCTTGATCGGAAAGTACGGCATCAAATGTTCAAACGTGATATTGTTTTTTAACCCATAACTCTGTTCTGAACTACTCTACAGCTTTTTGACTGACCTATCTACTGTGTTCCTTGGATTTATGGATTCTGTTTGTTCTTTATGTTCATTAAGAAGGAACACAGGGCAGCTATATTAATACTTAAATTACATACAGGAATACTCTACTTACTAATAGAGTAAATATTATCAAATATTATTTACTAACAATATTTAGTAAATAAGACAGCTGGAGATAGGCACCAGAAACCCTTGCGACCACACTAGGGTTAAGAGTGTAAGAAACTGGATGGATGAATTTAGTAAATAATTACCCTATTTACTAATTGGGTAATCAGCTCTGGATTTAATATACAGCTACCAAAGTAAGGGATCTGAATACATATTTTCTTACCAATTATGCACTATTTTGTGCTGATCTAAGACATAAGATCCTCATTAAATACATTAAACATTATTGTAACATGAGAGGTCTGGGAAGATGTAAAAAAAAAAAAAAGTTCCAGAGGGTTTAATACTTTTTAAGAGATTGCCATTTTGTTTTTGTGATAACACAAAAAAAAGAAGAAAAAACTACAGTTTATAGTAGCGGAATTGCAAAAATATGGGAAAGAGAGTGAGGAAGGAGTTTGGCTGAAATGCAGATTGAAACCTATGGCTGATGGAGAGTCTGGCTTGTTGCTGAGTCAGGCTTTCAGCTACAGTGTTTAACCAGCTGGGATTTTAACTGGAGCAGCAAAACAATGTGAGAGTTCAAACAGTAAAACCTTTCTTAAACAATTCAGCACAAAGACTGGTGGTATGCGTGGTACAATTCTATACAATATAATAAAATAAATGATGCTGTATAAAATTACTTTTTATTATCAATTTTCAGAAAATTATTATATTTTCCTTGTTAAAAAAATCTATTGAAGTCTTGATAATGTTTAATGTCAATACCGAGTTCCAAAGTCAAACAGAAACAGGGTGAAATTTAAGTTGCACCAAATGGTAAATGCAGCAGAGAGATAAGGTTTGACAGGAACCACACTTCTTAGTTCCTCTATTTGAAAATGACAGAATATTCTTATGTCAGAAAGAAGAATGACTTTGGTGAAATATACAATAAGCAAATGAATGACAAAAAAATGCTCAGTTTCAACAAGATGAAGGAAGGATAAAATATTCAGTATTTTTAATTTTAAAAAATGTAAGCGTAGCTGAAAAGGAAATATATATAACATGTTGTATTTTGATATGACACTAATTTTAATGCATATTGATATTGTAGCTACTCTTTTTCAGTTCATACATTTAAATAAAAATAATTTAGCAGTACTAAAACAAATATTTGACCCACGTTATTTTCTGTGCTCTTTTCAGAGGAGTCCATATACTGTTACACACCGCACAACTTCACCCGAGACCAGGCACTTTATGCCAGAGGCTACTGCTGGACAGAGCTTCGTGATGCTATTCCTAATGTGCAGCCTCATCTTTGGCCCTCGCTATTTGAACATAAGTTCCTGCCCTACGCCCTGCTGGCCTTTGCGGGGATTATGTACATTCCTGCTTTGGGTTGGGAGTTTCTTGCCTCTACTCGACTCACCTCAGAGCTCAATTTCCTGCTTCAAGAGATTGATAACTGCTACCATCGAGCCGCAGAGGGCAGAGCCCCAAAGATCGAGAAGCAGATTCAGTCCAAAGGACCTGGCATAACTGAGCGGGAAAGGAGGGAGATTATAGAAAATGCAGAGAAGGAGAAGAGCCCTGAGCAAAATCTTTTTGAAAAATATTTGGAGAGACGAGGCCAAAGTAACTTTTTAGCTAAGATTTACCTGGCTCGCCATCTGGCTATCATGTGCCTCAGCTCTATCCCCATTTCCTACCTGAGTGCATACTATGCCCGCCAAAGGCAGAATGAGTTCACCTGTGCGCTAGGAGAGCCTCCAGATACCAGCAGCTACCCAGAGTTGAAGCTTAGAGTCAACTGCAAGCTTCCCGCTGTGCAGCTGCAACGCATCATGGCAGTGGTGGACTTAGCGCTGCTGTGTACCATGAACTTCATCATCCTACTTAATTTGCTCCATCTGTTTGTGGTGCGTAAGTCTAACTTTGTGTTCGACAAGCTGAATAAAGTCGGAATCAAAACAAAGCGACGGTGGCAGAAGTCTCCGTTCTGTGACATCAACATTCTGGCTATGTTCTGCAATGAGAACAGGGATCACATTAAGTCGCTGAACCGACTGGATTTCATCACCAACGAGAGTGATCTAATGTATGACAATGTTGTCAGGCAGCTGTTGGCTGCACTTGCACAGTCCAACCACGATGCTACACCCACTGTGAGGGAGTCTGGGATACAGACCATTGATCCCAACATGGATCCTTCGGATCTCGGGGTGGGAGACATGGCCATGGAGCCACTGGTCATCAAACGGCCACGGAAAAAGATTAAATGGATACCGAGCTCAAACCCTCTTCCTCAGCCGTTCAAAGTAAGGCAACATCTTTCACAAACAACCACGATTTTTCCTTACATTTGAGCATTCATTAAATTTTCACAACCGAATAATTCCAGCAGAACTGTAATGTTGAAAACCACCAATGCAGAGGTAAAAGTATAACTACATTGCAAAGGAGTACAGATCAAAGTGTTACCAGCTGAGAATACTTTGAATACCCTCACATATAGAACTCCATGAGAGGGACTAAACTAAAATGATGCTGTTTTTGGTTCTTGAAATGTAAATGTTTAATCCCCCCAAAAATAACAGAATACTACAATGTTTGTCATGAAGGAACCACTCACTCTGACCCGCTTGGAAAATAACACCAAGCCTGAAAAGCCCAAACCACTGAGACGCAAAACCATGGCAGACAGCCTCATAGCACCACTCCTGGACAGTAAAGGCACACAGCATCCTTCAGCTAAAGGTATACTGCAATATCTGTGTGCATGACATGGTAAGTGTAGACGTATAGCTCTCAGTATCCTCAGTAAAGGTACGTAAAAAGTACATACCTTTACTGAGGTAAAGTAACCATACGTCAGTACCTTTAGGTTATTCTTTTCCTGCTGTAGCATAATATCCCACAGAAGGGTGAAAATATTTCAAGTTTTAGTTCTACTTAAAATTTTTAAGTTAGCTTAATCCATGACTTTCTATTTTCATTGAGTATAAATATTATGTAACACAGAGGCCTTATTCTCTTTAACAAACGGGAAAATCAGAAGAACATGATATCCATGTAAGATTGTTGATCTTCATATGTCAGCTGCTAAATAAGTTGCTATATGCTTAAAACCTAAAGCCTTTTAATATGTACTGATTAAAATGACTGAATTCTTTAACATGTTGCAGGTGTTTACATGTTTAAACAGACTAAGTCCATGGTACTCCTATTCATTTGTTCAGAAGTTTATTTACATGTGCTTTCATCTATTAGATACAAACACATTTGAGCTCAGGTTTCTTTAAGACACCCGCAATAAAAAAATAAATAACACAGGAGAAAATGCTTTTGAGAATAATGGTGCTGAAACAAAAATATTTTTCTAATGCTCCACTGTACACCTAGCTTTCAAACAGTCACATTAGGTTTCTTTTTAAGTCAGAGAGCTTGTTTTCTCATTTACAGACATCAGTGGGATGGAGAAAAAGCACGCAAGAAACTTCTCCCTGGACGTCCATCCATACATGCTGACAAATCGCAAGCCCAAGGTGGAGGCCTCAGTCGTTGAACCGCTACCACCAGAGCACAGTCTGGACACAGTTTACCTTGAAGGCACTCACACTATTGTTCACGTGTCTTGTGGAATAACAGGTGGGCTTTCCTATAGTTTGAAATTCATTCTTAACACAGAGCCTTTTCTTATAACGTTTTGAATCTGCTACTCAATGTATGTCGCATGTCTTTTCAGAAACCAAGGTTAGCTCCCCAGTATCGACCACTGCTGCCTTTTCCACAGCAACTCTGCCCTCCACTACATACGTGAATGGTGTGAGCCCAAACCCTCCCTCTAGTGAGGATGCGCTTAGTCCCAAGTCCTCCCCTGCACAAATAGAGCTTCTGCCCCCAACGGAGAACCCCGAGCCGCCACTGCTGACCAAAGCCCCCACACACCAGCTGCTGAGCATTCATCACACTCTTTTTGAAGAAGAAGAGGATGCAGAAAACAGAAGAGGCAGGCTGGAAGAAAGACCTGGGGAGCTCATTGCTGCTGGAGAATGTTGAAAAATGTATCAGATTTCTAGGCATATGATCAAGATCGCTACAATCTCCTTTTCCAAAAATTGTCCTTCTCCTCATAGCAACTTCTGTGATTGGTGGATTGTGTCGACTGACAGGATGTAATTCAACAGCACAAACAAAGTGTGGTTGTAGGAAAAAGAGGGGAAAATGATGATAACATATGTGTTTTTGTCATAGGAAATGATGTCACCTTCATGCCTCAGGATGACTGTGTTCAGCTGATCACCCACCAATGAAACCAGCAGTGATATATTATTCAACAGGGTGCTAAAGAGCAGGGTAAAACAGCTACGCTAAAAAAAGTACAAGGTGAAAGAAAAATTAATAAGCTTTTTAATATAAAAATGAGAGACACCTTACAAATCCACATTAACTAGAAAGACTGCATTACAGCTTAAAAAACAGTATGTATTTAAAACATATTAACACTTTGTCCCTTTATCCCTCTAGCCAAGTAGAAATGTAGCTCACGCAATACAGCTGTTGAGATCTGCACACTTAATATGCAAATGATCACAATATATATGTGGCAATAATGTATGCGCTTTGAGCATCATACTTCACAAAATGTGTTGGTATATGTTGGGTGTTTCAAATCTAAAATAGTTCCATGGCTTATCATTTTCATTTCAACATTGCCATTGATACTTCACTGTATGTGCACATCCTTTATAATAGCAGGAAGACTTACATGATTTTGAGACAGTAAATGGTAATGATAGAGATATAGTGCCTTGCAAAAGTATTCATACCCTTGAAACTTTTTTGCTAATTTTATTTGCTTCATTCCAATTTTTGTGGTAGAATAGAATGCAGAATGCAAAGAAATGCACATAAGTAGAAGGAGATGGATACCTGATTTTAATATTTTTCTAATCTAACATAAAAAGCATCTCATGAATTGGTATTCAGACTCTGAAGTCAATACTTTATAGAACCACCTTTCGCTGGAGTCACTTTATTAGCTATTACTTTGACCATCAAGAGATTTTAAATTTTTGCCCATTATTCTTTGCAAAATAGCTCAAATTGAGTGAAATTGGACAGACCACCTGAAGACATTAATTTTCAAGACTTGCCACCATTTCTTAAATGAAGTTATTGTAGGTCAGGACTTTGATCAACACCAATGTAACTTAGGAATATGATTTGATTTGAAGCAATATGCTAAAACTGTAGCTGTATATTTCTTGTTGATTTCCTGCTGTAAGGTTAACTTCTGTCCCAGTCTCAAATCTTTGCAGCCTTTGACAGGTTGTCTACTCGTATTAACTTTTATTTAGCAAAATTTATGTTCCCATCAACCAGATTTGTGCATGATTTTTAGTTGACCTACCGACAGATTCTCCCACCCGAGCGATAAATGTCTGCAGCTCTTTCAGAACAACTATGTGCCTTTTCGCCCCTTAACTGATTAATGTCTGCCCAATTAATGCTTACTCGTCCTGCCAGATTTTCAAATGCAGAATTCTTCTTTTCATTCTCAAATTATGGAATAAAAAGTGCCTGGGTGTAAGTTTGTAACGTATATTATTCAACCTAACCCTTCTTTTTATTCCCCGCCACCTTCCTGTCCCCTCTTGTGTCTGGTGCATTTCTTGGTTTAAAAAGGCCACACTTTGATTTTCGTGCTAAAAAAAATTGAGAAACAGGTAGACTTTTTCATTTCATTTGAAAATTATACATGACTTTGTGTTGATCAATCACATAAAATCCCAATAAACCCATTGAAGTTTGTGATTCTAACTAGATAAAATTGCAAAAAAAATAAAAATAAAAAAAATGAATACTTTAGTGAGGCACTGTGTGTTGTTAATAAACTATGAGGGTGAAAAGCTGGTGGCCTATTAAAAACAGGAAATAGCTCAGTTTGATAAATGAAGCTGAACTTGTTGAGGTGGTGTGATGTCGTGTGAACAAAATGATCCGCAACATGTTCAACTGTTCCTTTTTGAACGGTTTATTGCAAGAATGAGTAAGCTTTTATGCTGTCTGATGCTCTGACACGTCCAAAATTCTTTCTGTAAGTTAAATCACAAGTAGTTAGAATATATATTTATAATACTTGTAGAAAAATAGCAAGCATACACACCTATGAAACCCTTTTCCCCCCCCCAAAAAAATGTGTCACATGTTCTAGTCACAAACTTTCTTGCACATCTGATAACAGGAACTTCAATAAAGGAAGTGTAATACTTATTGACACATCAGCATGACATTGTTGCAGAAGATATCACTACTGGCATAAAGGGCCTCCAGCATTCATCTATAGTACATGCAAAACTCACTCATTCTCTTGGGGCATTGAAGAGACACACTGTGGCTTACAACTTTCCACTTCAGCTCAACATCATACTCCTAAGGCTGCCTCGTGATAATACTCAAGCACACTAAATGCATCCACAAGCACTTTATGACTAGAAGCACTAGTGAGTTGTTAATGACTCTGCTTAAAACTCATATTCTGTGTTGATTTTCACATTAGCCTACAGCTGACAAAGAGAGAAACCTCTGACTGTGTGAAAATCTACTGCACACGCAGAGTCCAGAATTTGACTGTACCTTGTGAAATGTCTTAGTGAAAACACAAATAAAACATTTTCTTTCTAAAGAACTTGATGTGGTTGAATTGCCTACATGTACCAGAATGCACCGCGGCTGTCAGTATTAACCAACCGAGTGTTGCTCTGGCACACTAGCAAACAGCAGTGGGACTGACGCGCTGGCTTTGTAAGTAACATTTTGTTCTGCAACATTTTTGATGGGTTCGTGAAGTCCGATATGACACAGTAACTGGTTATATTGTACATTTATTTTGGTTTAAAATACATACAGTACCAATTGTTTGTCGAATTAGCTAGCTTATGTTAGCCCGAGTTAGCCTTATTCGCAGGAAGCTAGCAAAACCGTGAAGTTTTTTGTAAGGAAAGTGTTTACACTTGGTACAGCGAAGTGTATTTATAAAAAAATATTCGAAAAAGTATTTTTGATAGGTTATTTTCTCATAGATTTCTCTTCATTTTCATAGCGATGACATCGTTGGGAGACCTCGCTATACGTTTGATTTATTCTTTTAGTGACAGTCGCCACTTTTCACGTTTTCTGCCTTGTAACTGTTAGCCACCTTTTGCCAAGCCGGTAGTTGTTGTGTTACGCACACATAAAGCAACGTCAGCAGTCAGTGCGTGTCCAACTGTCAGTGAACGCCTCACTGTTCACAGTCTCACTCCTCTTATTCTCCATGTCGCACGCAGTTTTCGTTTTCTCCAAACATGGACAAAGACAACAAATCAGAGGTGAGAAAAAAAACAAGCTTGTGTGAAGACAGATTGAGTGACACTGTTAAGTTTCCCGGTGATGTATCATTAGTTAAGATTTAGTTGGAAAATGTTGTCTAGTCTCTATTGATCCGCTAGACTTACACAGGGGTTATCTCTTAATCTTGGGCAGAGCTGAACAAGACGTTGATGATGCCTTGCTGTTTGGTTGTCTCACAGGATGAATCAGTTGGTCCAACAGAGAATGCTGCAGGAGACACACCGCCTTGTATAGCACCAGGAATGGGTATGCTTTTGGTTTTTATATCATTGTCAAATCGAAACAAAAAATGTGTTCACAATTGACCCGTGCACTGTTTGACAACTGTCAAATGATCTTGCTTGTGTGCTGAATAACACTTTGTTAGGCAACATTTTATTCAAAACTTTTGAAGTCGCCTGTATCATTTTCTCAGTTTATTACAACGAATACTTTTGGTCTGTTACATAATGTTTAAAAATAAAAAAAAAAAACAATGTAATCTTGAGCAATATTGCTGGGTTTCAGATGAGTGTGTCATGTACGGTTGTTCCAACTGTTCTAATAGAGAGAAAGACAAACATTATTTTCGTGTTTCGAAGGTAGTTGGTAACAAAGGAGTTAAATAATAAAGAAAAAAGAAGAGAAAAGTGGATCAACAATCTGCAGCTAAAAGCTTAAGTAACTAACAATGCCAGCGTTTGCAGCGCCCATTTTCTAACAGGTAACGATCGCATCGTTTAAATCGTATTTCCAGATGGACAACCATTCACATGTAAGTTAAGATATATTATTTTTATGCCTTAGCTTCGTAGCTTGTTGTTAGCGATAGCATTGTTACCGTGGACTAATTACTTAAAATAGCACAACTCACTACTCACCCGGCAGAAACAAGTTGACAGTCATATTTTGATCCTAAATGCCTTACCCGACCTGAAAGGCTTTTGAAAGCTTTCTTCTGGCTCGTCATATAATATGAACCCTGCAGCACCAGATAGTTATGTGGATCGCCTCGCTGGGTAAATCCTTAAGAGAAGTTTTTCTTTTTTACCTAGATAAATCAGATCATATCTTAAATATGCGTGTATTTTTTTCGAGAAGCCTCGTCTGTTCCAGCCTATTTAGGGCATTAGCGTACTCGTTGTGATCCATTTTGAAAGCCGAGAAGTCCACTGGACCTCCAACTGAATTTCGCGCGTCTTGCGAGTCACGTGTCTGCAGCCCAGCAATAGGTACTTCTAAAATTATGTGACTATAATAAAAATATATTTTTGTCACTCATTTCAAAAACTGAAACCTGTATGTTATATAGATTCATTACACATAGAGTGAAGTATTCCAAACCTCTATTTATAATTTTGATGATTACAGATGAAGAAAATTATAAACTTTGTGTCTGGGAAAAGTAGAGTATTGCATACAATGAATTAAAGAGATATATTTTAAACAGTATTGCCAGGCTTTGGAAAAGTATGTTCATTCAACTGGAGACCAACACTGGAGTGTTGGTCTCCAGTTGCACAAATTACTGCATCACTTTGGTATGGCATGGAATTGATCAGCCTGTGATTCTATTGAGGTGGAAGGCAGCTAGCTTATCAATTAAGGACAGCAGCAAGGATACAGAATTATGCTAAAGAAGCTGGTTCAATGATCTTTTGTGGGTTATTGTACTTGTGGAAGATGCCAATCACTAGACATCGCTCCAGTCAGCAGTCTTCCCCTTGATTGTGTCCTACTGATTGAGCATGAGAGAGTTTTTAGAGGGTTCGGAAACCTTTGCAGGTGCTTTGAGGGTGTGACATTATCGTATTTTCCGGACTATAAGTCGCATCAGTCATAAAATGCATAATAAAGAAGGAAAATACATATATAAGTCGCACCGGAGTATAAGTCACATTTTTGAGGGAAATTTATTTTAATAAAATCCAACACCAAGAACAGACATGTCATCTTGAAAGGCAATTTAAAATAAAAATAGAATAGAGGGAACAACAGGCTGAATAATTGTACGGTATGCTAACGCTACATGACACATGAACAATGAACTGAGAACGTGCCTGGTATGTTAACATAACATATAAAGGGTTATTCAGATAACTATAGCATAAATGACATGCTAACAAGTTTACCAAACCATCCGTGTCACTCCAAATCACTAAACGCAATGAAATCTTCATCCTCAGTGTCGCTTTTAAACAACTCCGCTAACTCCGGAGGTAGCTTCTACCACACACATTATCAACACAGGCCTAACGCGCCCTCTTGCGGTTTAGTGTGAAAATAATATGTGGTATAATATAGTAATGTGTTAATAATTTCACACATAAGTCGCTCCAGAGTATAAGTCGCACCCCTGGCCAAACTATGAAAAAAACTGTGACTTATAGTCCGGAAAATACGGTATTTGTTTCCAATATTTATCTTGTTTGCAATACTCAAAAGGCTTGAAATGCTTCACTCTGTGGGTAATAAATCCATGAGTTTCACTTTCTGAAATAAGTGTTAAATTTTGTCCACAATTTCCAATTTTTTTTGGAGCTGCATCTCTGTGTGTGTGTAGTGATTAAGAAAAGGATTTCTACATACATGTTCCTTAAAACATTTATGCAGCCATCGTCATGAAATCTTACTCTCTGGTGACTATTTATAATTATTTCCAAACAGAACTCCATCTTACCTAGGGAATGTCTTAAGTAAAGGTGTTGGTAGGAGTTGTTTTGATGTTAGATTTTAACATGTCAGTTTTAGTATTTTAATACTGGCTTCATTAACCACCTCTGCTGTCCGCGTTCAGCGGATGGGGAAACGTTGGAGATGCTGTGGCAGTTCCGAGCCCGGCTCCGCCAGGACTCCCCTGAGCTCCCAGAGACTGTGACCCGTCTCACTGCTCCTGACGGGAGCATCCTGTACTTGGTGGGCACTGCCCATTTCAGTGAGGACAGCAAAAATGATGTGGCGACGGTAAGCTGAACAGGCAAAGATGAGGAATGTAGAATTGGCAGAATGTAAAGTTGCTCACACCTTCTTAAAAATGTGGTACTCTGTGAAATGGCAGTAAAATAATGTGCATAATTAACAGAGGCTAAGTGATAATGACTTTCCCTCTTGGTGTCGGTGACAATTGGGTTGGTGAGCTCATTTAGTCAAGTATCATCTGATTTTCATTCCTCGTTCCTGAAACTTTCTTCATTCATTTTACTTATTGGGTGTTTTCCATTTGTCTTTCTCACATTTTGATGTTATTGTCCATCCAATATTTTATCTATCCCATTTAACTCCCTTTCTGACCCTCCTCCAGACAATCCGCGCTGTGCAGCCAGACGTGGTGGTGGTGGAGCTTTGCCAGTACAGGGTGTCAATGTTACGAATGGATGAGAACACGCTGCTGAGGGAAGCCAAAGATATCAACCTGGAGAAGGTTCAGCAAGCCATCAAGCAGGTTAGGCTTTCAGACAGACCTGATAAAATAGTCTGCGAAAACTATTATAGGACTATATTTTCATTTTAGTCCTTGTGATATCACCACCACTGGAAAAGTGGTGGTGATATAAAGTAGAATCAGGACACAAGAAAAATGGTGGTGGTGTGGTATTTCACAGTAAAAAGGATTGCTGCATTGAGCTATTAGTAATGGAGAATTAAATGTCACAGATGAATTAAGTAAATGTAAATTTTATGCGGTGAATAATTGTGAAGTGAATGGAAAACGATACATGTTTCTAAAACGTTTTTACGAATAAACATCTAAAAAGTATGATATGCATAATGTGTGCATCCGCCCTGATCCAATACATTGCACAACCACCTTTCACCAGTTATACCTGCAAGTCTTCGGAGGTATATTTTTGCCAGCTTTGTGCATCTAGAACCATTTTTTGTTGTGAAATAGGTCATGTTCCATCAGATTATAATAATCGCTTTTCAAGTCTTGGCCTCCATAATGATTTGGATTTAAGATTGTACTTTGGAACAGTCTACCACGCAAATGTGCTGTTTAGGTGTATGGAGTTTGTTTAAAATAATTTTTGTCACAAGTATTTTGCATCCTCTATCTGGAGCTACATTCACACAAATCTGAATTTTATATATATATATATTTTTTCCAATATGCAACCCATATCGGATGTTTTCACGGCAGTCTGAATGGTCTAATTCTGATCTTTTCATCTTCCAAAGAAAAAAAATGCTATTTGTGCAACTTCCACATGTGGAACTAAATCGGGTACATTTAGTTTTATAGTTTTCAAAGCATCTGCAGCCAGAACAGTCACTTCGCATTTTATCTGGTTTTTACGTTATTGATATGAGACATGTGTCATAATTCTGCACCAGAAGAAGCCAGACGAGGTAAATCTGGACGTAAACACTCGGTGGAAATTATTATTATAAAAGAAGTCTTGTCAGTGAAGCGCATCACATCCCACCGCTCCTGTTTCAGATTACACATCCAAACAGAAGTTGCAGTCAAATGCTTCACATGCCAGTAGATGTGTTTTTTTGTTTGTTTGTTCTTAACTAGCTTCCATTGTCTTATGATATTGTGGCAATACTATCGGCTCCCATCGCTCAATAACTTTGAAGTAACATCAGATGCCGCCATCTATGCTGCTGTGGGACAACACAGAAGTCTCATTGGGGTCACTCTGAATTAGTAGAATGAACGACCACGCAAAAGAAAAATACTAAATTGAACTCAACATCAAGACCTGCTGTGTGAATATAACTTGCATGTAGTGTTTTAAATTGATGAATTATGATTTCTGATGTTATGCTCCTGTGATAAAATAATAGTATCTGTCTGTTTATCCGTCCAATTAAATATTACATTATTTAAAACAAATTTAAAACTTTAACGTGAGCAATAAAGTGTAAAAATAAGACAAAAAGGAGGCTAATAAAGACATTTTAAGACTTGAGTTATATCTTCATGCTTCTTTGTGCTGGTTAAAAGATGAGCTGCAGTGTTTTGAACTATTTGCACATGCTGCAGAGATGATTGGTCTAGCCCAACATATAAACAACTGCAGACAAGAAGTAATAAAAGCATGGACAACCTTCTCAGGGTCCTTTTTAAAAGAGAGATACAGCTTCACTTCAGCAATGAGTCATAGTTTGGGGGAAAAAAAGCTTGAGTTAATGACTGTACTTATCTGTTTGCCCAATTTGAGATTGCTGTCTGGAATAACACCCGGATTCCCAGAAGTATTTAGGCAACCGAGAACCTCAGCTGCGCAAGAGAGTTGGGATACGATTTGTCAAACCACAACTTCTGGCTGTGCTTCAGTTCAACAGCCAGTTTATGAAAGGTATTGCAGTTGAAATGTTTATTCTTTGTCTCTGTCTCTCAGAATGGGCTTATGTCCGGCCTGATGCAGATTCTCCTGCTCAAAGTTTCTGCTCATATCACGGAGCAACTGGGAATGGCACCTGGAGGAGAATTTCGAGAGGCTTATATTGAGGCAAGTCACTCAGAAACTTGTGTTGCGCAAATGAGTGTCGTACCAAATCTATGCCAAACACAAATTTGTCATTTCTGACTTGGAGGTGTGTCATCTAGAACTGCAGTTCCTCATCCATGTCTCACAAAGAGCAGTTACCTTAAACAGGCTTTATCATAGGCCTGTTGGAAATAAAGGACCAGTTGTTTTAATTATGTACTCTCGATGTATTTTGGTAATTCTAATTTCTTTCCTCACAGGCGGGACGAGTTCCGTTCTGTAAATTTCACCTTGGGGACAGGCCAATCCCAGTGACCTTAAAGAGGACTATAGCTGCTCTCAGTTTACGGCAGAAGGCCCGTCTGGCCTGGGGTCTTTGCTTTTTGTCAGATCCAATCAGGTACAAACTTCCGTTTCTTTTTTTATCTACGATGAAATTGGATGCTTGGTTGAAAACCACATTAAACTGCAGCTTAAAAAGTGAACAAAAAATCCTCTATCTTTACCTCGATATTGATGTCTCACTAGTCATGCTGATGGCATGGAGGCTTGATCTTTATTGAATGGAACTAGTGGGCAAAAGCTATACATTGAGGGAACATTAAATTATGAAACCTGCTGAATTTGGTGCAAATCACAGGATCGGTAATTAACTAGAAAGATCGCAGTGAAGATTTAAGAATCTTTCATATTTGTTTGTGTTTAGATCAGATCTTCCAGTAAATCTGCTAGTGTTTTTAAAAAGCTCATGTATGGTGTATTTGATTGAACATGCATTATTCAAAGTGCCAATTTAAATTGATTTTGTTTCTATTGTTAAGCTTCTGATAGTTAGGTTAGCCTCTCCTGCAAGGCTAAAATTAAGTAATATTTAAAAGCATGTCTTTAATAGTTTGGCTGAGACATGTTTTGGTCTCCTAATTAAAATGTTTTGAGACAAAACAAGTTTGTGCAAAACATAAGAAAATAAAAGTTTGTCTCAAAGAAGCAAACTGTAAATCCTTTTAATGAGCATTTAGTTAGTTTTTTTTTTTTTTTTGCTTCAAGTCATTTTCACAAAGTTTATCCACTGTAGAATACCCCCTAAAACATTACATTTGCACTTAAAACACTTTTTTTGGGGGGGGGGTTACGTCAATATCTCCAGCTAAGCGTAAAGTATTGTGTGTGATGTTTCAGTAAAGAGGACGTAGAGAAGTGTAAGCAGAAGGACCTGCTGGAGCAAACCATGTCTGAGATGATTGGCGAGTTTCCTGCTCTCCATCAAACCATCGTGGCTGAAAGGGATATCTACCTCACACACAAACTCCGCCAGGCAACACGCTGTGTGGAGTCGCCATCCAATGGCCAGAGTGTGTATTGCATTTTTTTTCTAGTTGCCATTACAGAAATACTTCATCATTAATGTATTAAGTGAACTAATCATATCATGTAATTATATAAACTGAATATATGGAGAGTTTAGGCTCACTCTTCTTTTCAAAAGAGCTCCTGCTCAGTCAGATTGGACAACACCACATTTGCGGATTTTCAAAGTTCTCAACTCGACTAATATCTTTGTTATACATATTATTAATTTGAGATTTTAAAGGGGCAGGATTATGTAAAATAAACAGGAGCTTTGTAAAGAGACACAAATTTTAAGTCATGAAATTGCTAAGTCAAGTTTCATTTAAGCCACGTTTGCTATTTGCAGCACTTTTAGAACGACTAAAGGTAACATAATTACTTGATTGTGCTATGAAATGGCACTAGGTTTCTTTAAGCAATATAAATAACAAAATGTGACTTTTTTTTCAATAGAAGTGCCTGCTGTGGTTGTTGGAGTTGTAGGAATGGGTCATGTCCCTGGCATTGAACGAAACTGGGATATGGAGCTCAACATTCAAGAAATCATGACGTAGGTTTTCTACTTGGTAATTGAATACTAAAAAAAGTCGTCGCAGGACGAAACAAATATTTTTGTTTCTGCTTTATCTCTCTCCTTCAGTGTTGCACCACCCTCACAACTCAGCTGGATGCTACGCACTGTTGTGAAGGGCGTCTTGATGGGAATGCTGGGATATGCCTGTTATCGAGTCGGAGGAAGTTTAGGTCGAACCCTGCTGACGTTACCAGCGGTCCAGTCTTTGATTGAGACTCTTCGGCTCCAGCCGCCTGACCCCGCTGGACCTCTCTAAGCCGTCTTTCATACAAGATTTGATTTTTTAAAAAGATGCATTTATCACCGATGGCCTTAAAAGCAGGAGGTGAGGCTGGATGAATGGGTGCACCAGCTCACACCTGGGAACTGATGAGGACCTCTCTGGGGTCAAGAACCTTTCACCTCCTGTTGATGTCCCTATAGGCACAGTGGGACTGTACTGCCAAAGAAACCACAACTGTACTCTAATCCTGCATTTCTGGCAATTATATTTTGCATAAATTTGCTCCTATTAGAGTAACATTTCCCTGTTGTTCCTGAAATTTATTTACACACGGCTTTATTTTGCTAATCATCCTAAGAATCAAATTGAATAATTTTCCTGGATATAATAGGACACTTTTTTTTCTTTTTTTTTTATGAAAGAAGCCATTTTCTGAGTACCGGGCAGATTCTTGGTAATTGGTCCAGCACTTTAATAGAGGACATAACTTATAGTGTTATTTAAATATAAACAGATTAGAATAATTTCACTGTGTGTCTGAACTAGAAAGTCAATCATGATTTTTGACAAAATAATTTCAAATATATTTGCATGGTGCTCATTCCTCACATTCAGGATTAGCAGAAGAAACTCTGGTGATTGCTCTTTGCTATGAACTTTACAGCCAAGTGCCTCATGTTTCAGCTGGAAGGGCTACTGTGAAATCCAATTTTTTTTAGCTTCTAATTGCACTAATGAATGATTAGTGCAATTATCAACAGTTTGAACATCTTACTATTTTGTAATGAGAGGACATGAAGTTTATGATGACTGATGAAATTTTACCAAAACTGCAACATTTTCCTGGAACACTGATGCTCAGGAGGCCTCACGGTGCCTCACAAAACAGTGGAGTGAGAACATTTTATGTTTTATTTAACCCTTTAATATGATGGACACAACCTTTGTGTTAAGTGTACCATATTTTAATCTACTGACAGTCAGTGCATTGGGTGTCCTAATATATGCATTCATATTTATTGTGAAATTGTGGAACTAGATAGAAATGAAAGTTGCTTTGTTTCCCTCAGAGTAAAGTGGGACAATAATGGTTTGTGCATTTATAAATCTGTTTTATTTGGACTGCTGAACAAAATCTGTAATCTGGAAATTTAGCCTTACTTTATCACTGCTGCCTTTAACCCTCTGATTGCCTCCTCTGCTAAAGCCTATCACCAACACACGTGTACCCATATTATGTTCTGTTACTGCATGTATAACAAAAATAGACAACCTTGGATCAAAAAGGAGGGTGTCAACGTATAGTACAATAAGTTCTGTCAATATAAATGCATGATTTTAAATCTATCGTTAGTATCCAGGTAATTTAAGTGACTTAAGTATTTTTGCTATTAACTGTAAATCAAAATGAGGGATGTGAAATGAGTTACCGTACATAATTTATTATAACATGTAAATGGGTCCAATGAATTGATGAGTGTAATGTTCATTTATTTTTAAAAAAGTATAATTAAAACCAGTGCCAGCTATTTACCGTCTGAGCTTATTCAGATAACCAGTCTTCCGATTGATTGAAACGTTTTGAAGAAATGCGTTAAAAACTGAAGTTGTTGCAGGCCAGATATGTTGTTTTCAGATTTGTATCAGAGTACCTTCAACAACAATATGTAATTTGCTGTATACCTGAGAACTCAAGAAGAGAGTATGGATGGCTGTATTGGTCATATTAACTGATTAGCCTGCACCCTTTACTTGTTTTGTCACTGTAAATGTACCAAACACTGACTCTTCTATAATAGTAAAAGTAAACTATATTTGCTTCAGTGCCTGTCTTGTTCTGTGATTGGTATATGTCTTTACGTTATAGGATAATGACAATCTTTAACATAATAATGAACTAAACTTGGCTTGCAATTTGGTGATTTTTAGACCCGTGGCTCAAACTTTTCCCATCGTGTCTGTTTGTTTGTCATGTGTTTTCATCCACTGGTTCTCTCTCCGTGGTTCTCAGACACTCCCAGCCCTACATGTTTTAGATATGTCTTGTCTGTGTTTCAGCGCATCTCATTTACAGTAAATGACTGCATGACCTCTGTATGCTGCAGTGCTACTGAAGCCTGTTGATCAGTTATTTACGTGTGGTATCAAGGAGACACCTAAAACATGCAGGGCACGGGGTTTTGAGGACCAGGGTTGGGAACCAATTTATCCTATGGACTAGTTTTTCTACAGTGGCTATGGATGATTTAAAATAGTTTATACATGTACAAAAGGAGACTTCAGTTTCTCAAGTATTTTTTTTTCTTTTTGCAATCTATTCTTATGTATCTATCTGGAACAATTTAAATATGTGTCGGTGCAGTGAATTAACCGAAAGTAAAAAGTTTATCATTATTTATTTATGTATTATTTATTTATTTCCCCATGTCCCCTATGAGGCTCCGTACTAAGCAGTAATCACGCAACGCGTTTTCTGAAAATACGGTACAGTAAAATCGGTCGTTTAAAAATGTCATTCTCAAGAATGAAAAGCGATCATTTACAGCTTTAAGACATGTATTATGTTAAATAATAAATATCTTTAATAACAACCCACCAGATTGGCACCCGTCCCCCGTTGTTATGCTCCCCACCTTAGAGTTCCGCCTTTGATGTGTTTCAAGTCGGGCATTTGAAGGTGCAACAACACGAAGTCTCCCAAACATCCGCTGTCGCTCGCAGGATTATGAAAGCATGATTAGCCTAAACAGTTCAGACTGCGCCACAGGACACTAACAGACTGATGGCCTGATTTACATGGCTTATTTAGGACCCCGGCTGGGAGTGTCGCGCATCTTCCTGCCCCGTGTGACAATCTTTAGAGTCCTCTGCACAGTCAGGATGGACGAGATGGGTCTGGCAGTGGGTCGCTCCTCTTTGGAACGACTCGACTTTGATAACGTCGCCCTTAAGAAACTTCCCCTGGACCCGTCCGACGAGCCGGGCGTCCGAATGGTGAAAGGAGCGTGTTTCTCTCGAGTTAATCCTGAGCCTCTGAACAACCCTCGGTTCGTGGCCGTTTCGGGCGAAGCCCTGGCGTTGCTAGGGCTCGACGGAGAAGAGGTTTTGAACGATCCTCTCGGTCCGGAGTACCTGAGCGGGTCTAAAGTCATGCCTGGATCCGAGCCCGCTGCTCACTGCTACTGCGGTCACCAGTTCGGTCAGTTTGCCGGGCAGCTGGGGGACGGGGCCGCCTGTTACCTTGGAGAGGTGAAGGTTCCACCGGGACAACATCCAGAGTTGCTCCGGGAAAATCCGAGCGGGCGGTGGGAGATTCAGGTGAAAGGAGCGGGACTGACCCCATATTCCAGGTAACAGGATGGACAGAGTTCGACTTAGCCGTTTTTATGGCTTCACTTGTTGAGTGAAAGGAAAGTAATTGAAGGATTTCAACATTTTCTTTCATTTACAAAAAAGTGTGCTGTGAGGCCTTCAGTTTGTTGAACCAACTTTTGATTTAAGCATAGCTAACTGTATACATCTTGAGGATTTCATATTTTTTTTCACATTCGTCATCTTTGCAAAGAAATAAAAACGAATTTATTGAGATTACACAACATTTTTCACCTCATACCATAGATTGTGATTCTGGACTATAATATGACTATGGTGTGATAAACAACCATTTCATTTCAGTAACTGCTATATGGTAGAAATAAATGAAATATACTGAGATTAAATAACATACATCTGGTCTTTATTTACTACTTGGGTGACTTCAGATTCAGAAGGCAATTGGTTGCACTTTTACTGAGGGCTATCAGAGTAAATGTTACTGGATAAAAATAATGTATTGTTTTCCAAACTACTTTGTGTTCATCTATCATCTAAAATTAACTTGAAGTGCATCCCCCATAGGAAAGCTGATGGCCGAAAAGTCCTGCGATCCAGTATAAGAGAATTCCTTTGCAGTGAGGCGATGTTCTTCCTCGGTATCCCCACCACCAGAGCAGGCTCCGTGGTCACCTCTGACAGCAAGGTTATAAGGGACATCTACTACAGCGGGAATCCCTGTTACGAGAAATGCTCAGTGGTCCTCCGCATTGCTCCCACCTTCCTCAGGTAAGCGGTGACGTTCCTGTGTCGCATATCTCAGATGTCTGACATCATCCAGATGTTTTCACTGAGTCTTTCTTTTTCTGCACAGGTTCGGTTCCTTTGAGATCTTCAAACCGGCCGACGAGTTCACAGGGCGTCAGGGTCCCAGTTACGGCCGGGAAGAGATCCGAGGTCAGATGTTGGATTATGTCATTGAAATGTTTTACCCTGAAATCCAGCGGGATCATCCAGACCGGCTGGAGAGAAACGTGGCTTTCTTTAGAGAGGTAAGAGTTTGCAGTGGCTTGTTGTAAACATGCTGATTTCAGATGGTAAAGGATGGTTTATTGGCACCTAAAAGCTAAGTTAGCTGGAAGGTACTACTTTAGTTGGGATGTACTGCAATAATTTTCCAGATTTACATTTGGTGTTTATTTTGTTAAATTGGTACACCTTTGTTTGCTTTATCTAACAAGTATTTAGCTTTATTCATGTGTTTGAGTTGTCCATACCTGCTTAACATAAGGTTACATTATGTCTAAAACCTGTTTTAAGTTTTTCATTTATTTGGAGATGTCTTCCTCTTGTCTCTCTAATTTTAGGTGATGTCCCGTACAGCTCGACTCGTGGCTCAGTGGCAGTGTGTTGGATTCTGTCACGGAGTTCTGAACACCGACAATATGAGTGTTTTGGGACTCACTCTGGACTACGGTCCGTATGGCTTCATGGACAGGTTAGGCATAGAGGTTGTGATGTTTATGTGGAATGATCGACTTTATGGTTATTTAGAAAATAATATAATGGGCTGTTCAGACATGTCGGGATGCATTGAGGTCTGGGTTTATTGTTGGTTTTCGGTCATCTGCAGTGGTTAACAATTATATAGAAAAGCCCTAGTAATATTTGAATTAATATGGTTAAAAGGAACAAACCACTCACTTTTTGTCCCCATCAACAAGCTTCTGACTTTGCTGTCAGTATATGAAACTCTCTCGCTAATCTAAATAAATAAACCTTAATGTTTAGTTTCAGTTGTCTTGAAGTTAGATCTAATCCAGAGTTGTTGTTAGCTTGTTTATCCTTCCCAAAACCAGTTTTATGTGGGATCTTTTGCTCTTTTTAACCACTTCCTGACAATTTGTTCAGTGTTCCTAGATGTGAAAATGTCACCTTGATTCCTTGAGAAATTAAACTTAGTCCAATTTGACAATAAACATTTCCCCAGAAGGCGTTGGCCTGTACATGCGGGCAACTAGAAATTATTAGCTGTTCGGAGAGGTGTTGAATTTGAAGCAGGAACTTCTTTCTTGGTCTCTGTCCATGTTGTTAAACTCACAGCATTTTGGACTATGACAGTGGCTTTCCAGGCTCTTGCAGCTCAGTAAAATGTTGACTCTTAAACTTCTTGTCAATCTCTTTTCCTCTTACTTCTAAGTGGCACTGTGCTCTGTGATTCATTGTAAGGCTATCACTAAAAACGAATAAATAAGCAATCACAATGAACCTGCATAGGTTGGTAAAAGCTTTCCATATCCGCTTCAGGTTTGATCCAGATTTCATTTGCAATGCGTCAGACAACTCTGGGCGATATTCGTACAAGGCCCAGCCGGCTATCTGCCGGTGGAACCTGGTGAAGCTGGCAGAGGCTCTGGCTCCAGAGTTGCCACCAGATCGAGCAAAGGCTGTGATAGATGAATACCTGGATCACTTCAACCGCTTCTACCTGGAGAACATGAGGAAGAAACTGGGTTTGCTGAGAAAGGAGGAACCCGAGGACGAGATCCTGATCACTGAGCTGCTGCGTACAATGCACGACACAGGTTGGCCTGCAGCGTGGGATGTTTGCATTAAATCAAATGAGTATTGATTGACTAATTTTCCATTTCTTTCCTGCAGGTGCTGACTTCACGAACACCTTCCGTAACTTAGCTCAGATTTCCTGTCCATCAGAGGGGGAAATGGAGCGAGACGAGGAGATCGTTAAGAAAGCCTCAGGACTCCTCCTGGAGCAGTGTGCTTCTTTAGAGGAGCTAAAGTCAGCCAACACACCCACAATGGATCCACGGTGAGATATACAGATAACAACCAAGGATAATAGTAATAATTAGATAGAAAATGACATGTTCAGCAGAATTGCGTACATTTTGAGATGAATATGTGTAGCTGATTAAAACTAAGCGTCTGAGGAAAGCTGTTTTTGCTTGTTAAAAGATGGTTCGCAATCACATCATCAACAAATTTTGTTTTGAAATTCATCCATCATATTCAGCAAGGACAGTAATACACCCTGTTTAAAATGTGAAGGAGAAAAATGCTAGATTTTTTTTAAAGAATTGCTAAATTATTCTAAATGTGAATTATATAAAAAAAACGCATATGATATCAGAGTATTTTGACAGAATTCAATATAGTTAAAATATGAGCTGTAACATGCCATTGTCTCTTAGCTCTACTATTTAGGCATAGTTGTCATAGCCAGTACTCCAAAGATTTGATTAAAAGGCAAAAGTACTGGTTTTATAATTATCTATGCATTTACTTAATTTAATGTAGTTCACATTTCTGACTCAAGAGGGCAGTGGTGATATGTATTTCTTACTGCTGGAACTGGGGTCGTTTCTGGGAAGTATTGTCTTGTATTGTATATTTTTAATTCCAGAAGGAGTAGTAAAATTCAAATTCAAGTGCTTGTTTCTGCTAATTTAGGTGATTGTGGTATGCAGCTGATGAAAAATTCAGTTCTTCTCTAAATTTGAAATGAAAAATTATTATTATATCTTTGCAGGGATAATTATTAGGCTTAGAAAATAATATATGCAAATATGTATTGTGTGAGTTGCTTTACAGTGTGACATTGCTACATACAAACAGGAATATCAGTCAAAGTTTGAAGCCAGTCCAAGTTGCTTGAGGGCCAGTTTGAAGATTCCACAGTCAGTGATGATTTGTGAAGCCATATAATCCACTGGTTTTGGTCCACTGGGTTTTCTCAAGTTAACAGTCAATGCAACTGACTACCAACGAAGTATTAGAGCACTTCATGCTTCCTTCTGTTTTGTGGAAATACTCACTTCATTTTTCATCAGGACTTTGCATCTACCAATACTGCCAAAGGTTCTGATGTTTAATGATCATGATGTCACTTTGTTTGACTGGCCAATAAACTGACCTGACCTGAACCTTATAGAGAATCTATGATTTTGCACGGGTGGTTATTGCCCATAATGCAGTTCCTCTTTCTTTCTGTATATCAGCGTTCGGACTTTCTGCCCTGTTATGACTCATTTTTATCTGTTTGGTTGACAGTGAATTGTCAATGCTGCTCTCCATGGCTCAGAGCAACCCCGCTCTGTTTGAGATGATCTCAGACAGGGCGACCATCGCGAGACAGTTGGACAGAATGAGCAAACTGAAGGTCCTGCTGGAGACGAGTCAGGACGAGCTGAGAGCCAGGCAGGCTCAGGACTGGACCTCCTGGATCGCCCTCTACAGGTGAGACGCTTTACCCCAGAGAGACTCGACAGGAAAATGGCTTGCTGTGAGAAAAAGGCTGTGCAAGGACACAGTGGGGGAGTTTTTTTGTTTTTTTTTTCTCGTGGCAAGTGATGGGTGGAAGTCTGACTGATAAAGGGGGCGGACAGACAGGGAGGAAATTTTATTTTCAGGCGGATAGTGTCCCATTACTGTAACTGAGCGTTTCCGCCTTATCATCGCTGCACAGGAAACGTCTGGCCCGCGAGCTGGAGGGTCAGAGCGACGTGCAGGCCGTGCAGGAGGAGAGGGCGAGAGTGATGGACGGCACTAACCCTCGCGTAGTGCTCAGAAACTACATTGCCCAGAATGCAATAGAGGCTGCTGAGAGTGGGGACTTCTCTGAGGTCAGGATTCATTTTTCACGATCTGTGACTTTAGAATGTTGCTGATTTCTTCAATGTCTCTCTGTGATCAATTCTTTGTGCTGCAGGTCCAACGGGTCCTCAAGGTTCTGGAGAAACCGTTTTCTTCTCAGCCAGGGCTGGAGCTTTCTACTTGGGTGGGTTCACACAAGAGGACTGAACAGGGGGAGAGGGATGAAGGAGAGGAGCCACAGCAGGGAACTTCCTCATCATCAACAGCCATCAGCCCTGTGCCGTATGACAGCAAGCCCCCAGCATGGGCACGCCAAATCTGCGTCACCTGATCTTCTTAAACGCTTCCTTAATTGCTGTCCTGCCTAAAAGAACAAGAAAGTTGGAAAGTGTTGATCACTCTCTTTTTCCTTTTTACATCCCCTCCTCTCTTTGGCTCACTGTCCAACTTTCTTTTTATCTTTGGCAAGGCAGCAGTGAGGGAGTTAAGAGAAGTGGCTCTTCACAGATTAGCATGATGACACAAAACAGACGGGAGGATGGGAGGTGACTCTCTTCTTCCATTGCCTAAGATTTCCAAATTTAAACAGTTTGGGATTTATTTTTAGACTTTCATTAATGCAGATGACAAAAGCTGAGTTGAGTCAAGTCATGGCTCTGATATAATGTGCAGGCTGCAGAAGGAACAGGTTTACAGAAACCCAGCTTGGCTCTCCTCCACCCCGTCTGTTCAGTGTCACTTCTGCTATTTATGATGATTCAGGCAACAAGTCCCGTATTGACCTGCCTGCCTCTGACAGACTGTGGGTTGTCACTTCCAGAGTGCACCAAATATTATGAGGACTGTGTCAGTTTAGAAGGGAGGGATTGCAGTTGAGAGAAATGCTAAAACCTCCACACAAAAACACGCACAATGAGTTCAGTAAATGCTTTTTGTCCTTCTCACTGTGATCGCGCCTCTCTTTGAGGTTCAGGCCATCATTTTCTTTTATCGCTCTATTTTTACAGGTAGAACAATAAAATGACAAATCTGGATGTATCTGCTCGTGTTGAAAATGTATTTTTAGAAAAATATTGCAATTGCTGTAACTTTCAGGTAAATATATATATGAAATGTCAAAAAAAAAGAAGTCCTTTTATCAATTGTTACCTTTTTTGGTTTTGCTATTAAACAGGCCTTTTAGCAGGCCGAACAGTTTTATTACAAAGCAAATGAATGATGGTGATATATTCAGATGAAATAACTGCCTTGCATGCGTTTCTTTGTCTAAAGCATATTGCATATTGTGGTTACTTCCCATCTGTGGTCACCTTACTGACAATGTAATAAGCAGAACTTGATTATTGCATACAATGAAATCTCTCTTGAAAAAGCCCGGGGTGGGGATAACATTGAAATGTTTCTGTGAGCATTAGGAAATTAAAAGCAGTTTTAAACACACAGTAGAACAGCTGAATGTTCCTGTGAGCAATATTTTATAGCACTCTACTGAGTTGGATCAATACTCGTTCAGTTAAGGATACAGTGGGTTTGTTTATTAATGAATCACTTTCTAAGAGCTTATCGAGTAATTTCACATTTGTATTGTTTCCATTTAATTTTTCTCATCCTGTTTTGATATTTTGTGTTCTGTGTGTGTAAATATGGATCAGGGTTTGTTTCGAGTTTGGAACTGGTACAACCACGAACCTACCAAGGCATGAACAAACATCTACGCTGGCATGCCAGCCAAGGAGAAGCAGCCAAGAATCCCTTTGAAACTTTTGGGGAGCTGCAGAGTATCAGTAGATAGCTATTAGCTGGGCATGACACAAACTGGCTTTTGATGAGAACTGCCAAGAAGAAAGTTGTCGTGTTGAAATATTGGGAAAACACGAAGGGACGAAGCAAACATGAAGAAGCAGCTCTGGTCAGATATGTCCATGTTTAGCTTTATGGCCTGCACGCAAACTGTCATATGTGACAGAAAACCAGCGCTGCACAAAACACAACATCCAAAAATGGTGTTGGCAGCATCATGATGTGGGGTTGCTTTTCTTCATTGGGGTCCAGGAGGAATCTTGTGAGAGTTGATACACCAAAAATCATTGGAAGAAAACCCAAAAGCTGTAGTCTGGGCTGGATATTTGCCTTCCAGGACCAGAAGGAATCATTTCTATCATGTCACATAAATATGTGTTAGAAATGTCAATGTCCAGAACTAAAAGCTGACATTAAATGCTACTTAAATGTGAAAGCACACAGCATGTTTCAGATCTGATATGAAACAAACTCCAGTAATGTGATTTGTGATGTAATATTTTGTGTGGGAAGCATCCAGCTAGATACTTTGAAGTTTGTAGCTCTGACAAAATGTAAAAGAGGAGTGAAATATTTTTTGCAAAGGCAGTGTAAATAGTTACTCTCTTTTGTTGGCAGACTAAGCTGACAATACAGAACATCATGAAAAGGTTTCCCGTTCCTTCTATTTCTGGTTGCGTGTCAGTGATGGATCTCTACAGCCTCGCTTTGGGCGTCTGTGACGTTCATGTCCCAACACGTCTTCAAATAATTACTGACTGACTGTACTCATGCACCCAGGAATCCTATTTAAAGCCGTGTGATGTTTTTTTTTTAGTTTCCAACTAACACTGTTCTTCACCTTTAATTATTGACCTCCCGCAGAAGTCGGGAGTGGCTTTTTTTTTTTTTTTTTTTTGGCGACCTCAGGGTGCGCCCTGAACTGCGCTGCGCAGTGAGCGCATAGGTGGAATCTGGGACAATGAGCGCGTAGCTCCGGAAGAGACAAAAAGGATCAGAGGGGAAGGTGTTTGAGAGACACTCGTCTCAACTAATATTTATCACGCATCATGGCAAAGCGGGTCAGACCTGGCTTTTACCAACAGGAAATAAACAAAAGCGTCTGGGAAGTACCGGACCGGTACCGCGACCTGATTCAGGTGGGGACCGGAGCCTACGGAACTGTGTGGTAAGTGAACTCTGGCGAAGTGGAAGAAGAGGTTTTATCAGAAGGCGGCGGACGCAGTCAGGCAGAGTGTGTGGGGAGGGGGAGATGCGTGGCTATCAAACAAAGAGCGTCAGCGAACAGATGGTGACGTCCAAGCTACACACTCAGTGTTACAGCCAAACAAAAGAATAAGTGTCCACGCTTGGTTAAACACACGCTGTTTCACTTCCTCATACGATGATGAAGACGCGCTCGCCGACACCTCCGTAGGAGAACGTTCTGACAACACTTAGAAACCAGCGGGTTTCTTCTCACAATCTGCTAGAATGTGAGAAAGAGCATCGGGGGGTGAAATGCTTTCTTGTGATCGGTGAAGTTTACAGCAGCAATGGAAAAATTCCGCCTTTCGCGCACATTCTGTGCGTCTCACAGCGTGGGGGCCCCTTTGTCAATGATTACAACTGCGTGGGCGGCACCGAACAGCTCCGCCTGAATCACTGAATACGACTTAATAACACCTGAACGAATCTGGAAAAGCTGCGGAGAAATATAAGTTGGGAAAAAAACAAAAACAAAAAAAAAACAGGTGGATGACAGGCAGGAGCGTGCGCAGGTGCGACTGGGTAAAAAAACACAAAAACTTTTTGCTACACCCGCAAACATGCGGTGTTTCTGTTTTGTTCCCGTATCGCAGCAAAGTTCCTGCTTAGCTGCTTTTTCCTCATACTGGCGGCGCTGCGGGTGGTCAGGTGATGTTGTTGTTTCGTCCTGCAGCTCAGCGCTGGACTCCAGGACGGGAACCAGAGTGGCCATCAAGAAGCTCTACAGGCCCTTCCAGTCTGAGGTGTTCGCCAAGCGGGCCTTCAGGGAGCTGAAGCTTCTCAAACACATGAAACACGAAAATGTGAGGCACGACATCACTCTTTACTCTTCTCACTTAGTTTTCGAACCTTTTATTTCAGCTGATTTTGTAAGTGTGGCTTTCAGCCGATGAAAGTCCAGAAAAAAATAGTATAACACATACGATCGAAAAATAAAAAAGTACTTTTGAAAATGAAATTTTAAGTTACTGAGTTAACATTTGAACAGCAGACAGTGACTGACGCCCTTCACATGAAGGGCAAGCAACAAAAAGTCACTACTAAAGAAGCTGACTGCTCAAAGAGGGTTGTATCCAAGCATACTAAAGGAAAGTTTACTGAAAGGAAAAAGTGTGGTAGATGAGAATCATTTAAAAGTTTTGTGGAGATTCACATGGTGTGGACTGGGCTGGTCACCGAAAGCCTGTCAGTGACTATCTGCTGGATAACCTTAGCAGTCTCCCTCATTATGTGTACACCATAATATAAGAGCTCTATTCTTATGAAGGATATTATTATAAAATTATTTAGTTAATTTTCCATAAAAATGGGTTTTCATTAAAACATCACATAAGCATCACTTTTGACAGAAATAAATGCTTAAAACACTTTTTTTATATTAGTTGCATATACCAATTTTTGGAGATGCGACTGTAGTCAGTTTCATTTATGCAGAATTAAAAACAGATCAGTGGCTGGTCGACTCTCATCGTAGCAGATACTTACTGATATCTAATTAGCAAAATGAAAGAATCCAGTGTGTAATATTTTCTGCTCTCATGCAGGTGATTGGCCTTCTAGATGTGTTCACTGCAGACCTTTCTTTGGACCGATTCAAAGATTTGTAAGCATTCATTAATGACCTCTCATCCTGGCGCCGTCACAGAAATGTAAAAAGTACTAAAGTGTGCTGCAGAATCTGACACAATCTGCTTTTACCTTTCAAGCTGTCTGGTGATGCCATTCATGGGAACCGATCTGGGGAAGCTGATGAAGAAGACCAAACTATCAGAAGAAAAAATCCAGTGTTTGGTTTATCAGACACTGAAAGGACTCAAGGTCTGATACGGTTCACACAGGCTGTTTGTTCGTTTTTTTTTTATGTTTCATCTGACTAAATTAATGCTCTTATTTCTTTCTTCCAGTATATCCATTCTGCTGGTATAATTCACAGGGTGGGTGTGTTACCTATTACGACAGAGACTTTCTTTCCTCTCAGTTGCTAATTTATGGCTTTTTTATGTAAACAATTTCAGGATCTCAAACCAGGAAATCTTGTCGTCAACCAAGACTGCGAGCTCAAGGTACAGCTCTCTGCATCACACTGTGGTCTAAACAAATCCTCCCCATTGCTTACAGTTGATCAATTTGTTGGCGTCCTTGTGATGATTTGAACAAAATGCAAAACCAACTATTGTTGCAGAAAAAATGATCTTGCAATGAAATAATTGGCATAATGGCTGGTTTCACAGAACTCTCCTCTGGACTCTTCATTCTTTACCATGCTCTCTTTAGTTTAGCTTAACTCATGTTCGTTTTAAGATTTAGGTGTGTGAATTGAAACAACTGGTTTGTAGCATTTCTCTCATATATTAGATTGTTATTGTTCTGAAAAGCTCAGGTTTAGTTTCTTGGCGGTTTTTATTTAAAATTTCCTGGTCTTGTTGTATAGAGTTCATGCTGCCATGCCCTCTAAAGATGTTCTCAGGACATTTGGAAGAGAAACAGACCCATCAATTCTCCACTAGGCTTAACACTGAGCAGAAGGTGCTTTTCCACATATCCATGTTTCATTCTAGACGTCCTTGAAAACTCAATCTTGGGTTTGTTTGACAAAGCCGTGCTTCTCCGGTTAAAGTCCCAGAAAGGTTTAGCAAACTTTAAGCCTGATGAGGACGCAAGTAAACACTTGTGGTTACAGTTAAGTTTTTGTTGCACAAATTTAACTGTCAACTGTTGCTGTTGACAGTAGAAAAGGGCAAGTAGCTATGTATGAAAATCGTTGCAAATCTCCTCCACTTGGAGAGCAAGTCCATCGTCCTGCATTCTTTATACCTTTTTCTGTTGCCACGGATCTGATCTAAAGATATTTGTTCAAGTTTCAGCAAAACTTTACTGCCTGCTGTGGAGGTGACGGAAACGGGTTGCATCATGTCTTACAAACTAGAAAAGTCTGACTCCTACTAATTAGAACTTCAAAAAAAAATCTCAATAAGTCATATGGTAAAATCATTAATAAACACTGATTTGTAGAGGGTTGTGATGGTGGTGATTTTGCTAATCTTTTTATGAATTGCTGTCCAGAACATAAATATACTCAAATTAGAGGTAGCAATTGTAACATTTTTCATAAAGAGTTTTTTTTTTTCTCCCGCTCTAACACAAAAGATCCATTGAGATTAAAAATATAATTTACAGTAGGACTAGTCAGGACACTGTCTGTTACTGTTTGAACTGCTGTAAAAGATTAATTTACCTTAAGGCTTTTAACACACCTGAGGTGCCCAAATCTGTAGCTGTGTTTTATGATACCCGGTTCAAGTAATTCTTCAATTGTCTGCATTTATTGTTCTGATAGATCTTGGACTTTGGCTTAGCTCGGCAGGCGGACACTGAGATGACAGGCTATGTGGTGACCCGATGGTACAGAGCCCCGGAGGTCATCCTCAACTGGATGCACTACACACAGACAGGTAAATCTGTGGATAAAGATCCCAATACTGGTATTTCTTATCAGTGTGTTGTTCTCAGTAACTCTCATCAGCAAAAAGAACAAACAATCCTTCTATTGTTTCAATGTTTGGCTTGAACTCTTTTTTTTTTTTTTGGTGTGTGAATCCTTCTCTTTCTCAGGGTTTTTGCTGTCACGTGACATTAGCATTTTTTTTTTTTTTCCTGTGAAAAAAGTTTTAAAAAGTCTGAACTTGGAGAAAATATTTACTGCATGAAAAAAAACTCGTGATTATTATTTTATAAATCTCGAGTGTGTGATTGGTGATGGTGAGTTTAGAAGTAGGTCATCATTCTGCTGTTGCTATGATTTCCAAATCAGAACATACTTGAAGTTCAGAATAGTCTCAGAAAACCAAATTACAAGACACTGTTTATCCACTAGGTGGAGCTGCCTTAACAGCCAGCACTGTAAGATGTTCTTTCAAATACATTTCATTTCAAGTTGCAGATCAGTGACCTTCGATTTTATCATGCTATGTCTTTATCGGTGCTGCTATGTCTGTTCCACAGTGGATATTTGGTCTGTGGGCTGCATCATGGCAGAGATGCTGCAAGGAAAACCCCTTTTCAAAGGCAGTGACCGTATCCTTTTTTTTAAACCAATCTCAACCTCAGGGTTTATACAGAGGATTTATTTTCTATTTTATTTTCAGGATCAACTTGTACTCATCTGCTTTTTTTTCTGGTTTTCGAACCTTAATATTTCTCCTTAGACCTAGATCAGCTGAATCAGATCATGAAGGTCACAGGAACGCCGAGTCAAGAATTCATATCAAAACTAGACTCCGAGGATGTGAGTTCAGATTTAAAAAATGAGGCTTTATAAATATGTGATGTAATAGATGTGTTTGGAATACATATAAGTTTATCCTGAGATTATCAAATACTTTCAACAGGCTACTGCCCTTGGTGGATAGAGTTAAAGCTGCACAGCCTGCAAATTCTCATTTAAACAAAAGCTGGGTGGCTAAAACTCAGGGTTTGAGGTGGTTAAATCAGGCTTCTGGAATATCGTTCCCAAAACTCTTTAAGTTCAACATCATGACACCAACACCAATGTGTAGAGCACAATATCATGTGTATGTGTGCATTAACGTCATCGAGTATTTGCTTTTAGGCTAAAAGTTACCTCAAAAGTCTCCAAAAAATAGAGAAGAAAGATCTTAAGACATTGTTTCCATCAGCTAGTTCCCAAGGTACAGTTTTCTTATTTGTATATTACACATATATTTTGTTAAGTTTCCTTCTTTGTTCTTATTTTCAGCCATTTCTGCATTCTTCCGTTTTTGTTTTTTCTAGCCCTGGCAGTGCTGGAGCGCATGCTTCTGCTAGATCCTGAGGAAAGAGTGACGGCTGTGGAGGCTCTGTCGTTGCCTTACTTTGCCGTATTTCGAGAACCGGCAGAGGAGACTGAGGCTCAACCGTACGACAACTCGCATGAAGACAAGGAGTTGACTTTGGACCAGTGGAAACGTAAGGATGAAGCCTACCACTGATCAATACTTTAGGAGGCCAATAAAATCAGCATTGAGGATGTAATTTCAGACTGATGGAGGGGATATGGGATGTTCTACATGACCTATGACCTTATACTGAATACATTTCTGCTGTGCTTCTTTCTGTAGGTTGTGCCTTCACAGAAATCTTGAGCTTCCACCGTACGATGTTGGATGCAAAGGAAACGCCACTTTAAAGATGAGTGAACTACAGCGGAGGACCAAAACAAACTAATCCTGAACAAAGAGGACTTTTTGATTCATACACATCCAACAGGCCTGCTGCAGATGCAGTTTTTAGAATTTTCTAAAATAATTTGTTAAAGAGACATCTCCAAGCTTGTCACTCCTACACGGCCCCATATTATCGCCAACAGCTCTGAAGTGTTTTGAGATATCAGAAGGCGTCTTCAGTTCAGACTAATGGAAATGTATTAAGACTTTGGGATTTGTGAAATTTTTATGAGCAAGAGGGGATTTTTGGTTTTCATGAAAATGTTGAAATCATTCTTGTAAATATGAATGTGTTTTATTTCTTTAAATGTCTGACAAGATATGCAATAAGAGGTGTTTTTTTTTTTGTTTGTTTGGGGGTTTTTTTGCAGAAAGGGATTTGTTAGGTTGTTTGTGGGAGTCCGGAGGAGGGCTCTCACCATTCCTGCAGAAAGCTCCTCTGCATTGAACCATTTGATATACACTGATCAGTCATGCATTACCACTAAACTGCGCAGCATTATTTTCATGTTAACTGTATGTTTTGTTTCTAAATTAAATTATCCAGAACATAACAAATGTAAGAATTAATTTGAGTGACCACATTTTAATATTTAATATTTTGAATATTTAGTTTTATGTACCTTCCCCATGAGCAATGAGTTTTTACAATATCTTTTCAAACAAACATTTGATTAGATTTTTTTGACACCTGTGCATTTGTATGAGTGGCCTTCTTGTTTCTACCAGGTGCCTTACAGATAGTAACCAAACACAACTAGTGCTGAGCAGAACAAAAATTTTCTCACCAGGTTAAGAGCAATAATCCACTTATTGATTAAAGAAAAAAAAAAGTGAAAACAATTCTGATTCTGCTGCTTTTGTGAAACAGTTACACAGGACACAATAATTGATCCAATAATCAATAATTGATTGATTACTGGATAATCAACCAATGCTAAACTCTGTTCAGCATGTTCAGTGACGACATACTGAACTTTGGATCAGCTGGATATTGTAGCAATTGACGTTTATTACGTAGCAACACACGGCGGATTTACAGTTTTCCTGCTTGCACTTTTGTAGTTGTATGTCTTTAAACCGAGACGAAAAGAATTAAAGGACACAGAGCAAAATAAGAAAATTACATGTCATTTTTGTATAATTTTCCTTAAATAAAACATATTAATGTGCATATTTGTTGCACATAAGGTAGTTCTCACTGAAAACCGCCAATGTTTATACTTTCTATTGCAAAGCCCTGAATTTTTTATTTGATTGGTAGCTTATTAAACATTATTGAACTAAACAATGTATTCTGACATGTGTCTAAGCTTAATTCAAATTAACACTAGGTGGCAGCATCAAAACCAGAAAGATCCTGTTCACTCCAGGAATTCTGAAAGTTCTTAATCCATCTCGTTTCAGATTGAAATATCTTGTCAAAGAGGGAATTTTCTTCCATGTAAGTTTACCCTTGTACTGAAAAATGCCAAAGAATGAATCTCAAGGGATTCCACTGGTACTTTGACTTTTCTTTCTGGTTCTCAAGCCCCTGATTTATTTTTTATCTAAATGTCAGTAAGATAATTACGTGAACAAACTATTGATTACAATAGCCATTACATTTACAAAGCATTTGCATGCCAGTCTTGGCCCTGTGAGCGTCCGAGCGTACTTGTGTTCATCTCTTTGTGTCCGGTTTTATTTTTCTATTTTATGTGATTAAATTGGTCAGAGATGAGCTGCCATGGCAGCTGTTGCAGTGATTTATCGTACTCCTGGCACCCCTGACAACCTCGTGTTTTTTCCCGCTGAATATGATTGATGATCTCAAAAAACGAATGTTTAAACATTCTTGCCGAATGCCTGTTTGCTTTGAGATTCTGCTCATTCTTCTGCGCGACTCTCCACTGCTGGGTGTTGAATTTAGCAGTCTTGTCTCAAGTGACCTCCAGAGCCTTGACTCCCAGAGATGGCTCCCCAGCGGATGAGCTTCCTTCCTGGGGGTGAGCATTTCCAAATCAAACCGTGGCTGTTGTGTCCTCGCTGCATACACACAGGCACATGCATTCATGGGGTCAGGGTGCTGCTAGTTCACGAAAGAGTCACAGAGTTCTTTTTTTTTTCTGCAGGAGACAGATAAACAAGGGGGAAAGTACATTTTCTTTACCCCACAACCTTCCAACTGCAACAGCAAATGGAGTGACTGCCTCTTGTTTGCTGACCCTGCAGTCTATTTGTACAGTTCAGTGGATTTAAGCTCTAAGACAAACATGCCAAGAAGCAAGGAAAATACTTTTTTGTTGTTGTTTCGCATCCAATAAACTTTAAAGCTGATGGACAGCTTGTAAGGTTTTCTGAAGATGTCTCTTTGAACTATGAGACTTTTTACACGTATTTGGTTGAGTTCTTAAAATTAAGATGAATGCTTTTGTTTGTTTGCTTGTTATGCTGTTTAAGTTTGACCTAAGACTTACTAACGCTTGAAAGGCTTCTAAAATCAAAGGGTGTCCTAGAGTTGAAATATTTGGCATTTTCTTACTAGCAATAAGTCTCAAGCAACATGAGCCCATATTTTCCTATATTTTTAAGAGAATCTATGAAAAATGCCAAAGATAACACCGTTTAGCAGGAGCAGTAAAGTGAGCCAAACAATCAGTTGGCTGAAAACTTGGCAGACATTACGTGATTAATTGTTCAAGTCCTGCTTTATTTCTTTGCTGGACCTTTTTTTTCAGCTTCTGCCAAATTTAAACACTTAAAACTTTGATCGTTATTGATGAAAACTTCATTAAACAATCACATGAGCTCCTTAAAATTATTATATGCACAACTGTTGCTTTCCAAAATTAATTAAAACCCAGAGCAACCAGTTTGCTTCTGAAGTCCCTTAATTAGCGAACAGTTGGTCTCAATTGACAAATCTTCATACACCTCAATTAGCACTGTTCAGCCGATTATTTGAAAGTGGACACCGTATGGCACAAGTGCAACCCTACCAATATATGGTTGTCTATCTAAGCTAATTACTTAAGCAAGGAGCTCATTAATCAAAGAAAACAGAAATAGGGGCAAGAAGAAAGCCATTATTGAACAAAAAACATACCAAGACTCATTTTCAGTCAGCCACAAGCCTTGTGGGCGTGATAGAAAATATGCAGAAGATGTTGCTTTTGTCAGATGAAAACAAATTAGATTTTTAATTTTGTTTATCCAGATACCTAACACTGAGAATACACCCACAGTAAGAGACTGTGGTGGCATAATAATGGTGTGGCGATGCTTTTCAGCTCTTTAACTGGTCAAGACCTGATAGAAAGATGGATCAAGCTAAATACAGCTGTTTGAGATTTCAGAACATTTCAGATGGTGGTGTAGGTTTGCCGTCCAGGAGGACAGGAAATCCATACGTACAGCCAGAGTTCCAATAGAATGATAATTTATGTCTGAATGACCCAGGCCTAAATACAAATAAAAATCTGTGCTAAGAGTTAAAGCTGGTACTCACTCACAGAAGCTCCTTTTAGAGTACGACTGATCTGCTTTTCATATTAGGCATGGACAGAACGTCCAGTCTTGTGAAGACAACAAAGCAAAACACAGGGAGGGCAACTCAGCACGGCTGAATACAAATGCACACAAAAACCAAACATAAGCCATTGATGTTTGTAGTTGGAACAAAGCAAATTGTAAAAAAGAAAAAGAAAAAATATTCGCCAGTGTACTGAAAAATACAATAGGTTTCCATTTGCATGTGCATGCAAATGGAAACCCTTGACAGAGCAGAATTCGAAACAGAAATTGACTCTGACTACAGAGGGAGCTCATGAGGAATGGCAGCAATGCTCAAACAGTGATCTGACCCGGGTCACTCTCCTTTCTTAGACTGGAATGTCAGTTATAACTGTGTTTATTTTATGTGTCGGGGGGAGGCACACATCTCTGCAAATCTCACTACGGTACGATCCACACAGTCATCTTGGACTCTTGGATATGCTCGCAGTCAATTTTCATTCCTCTGCATACCAAATTGAGAAGGATTAATATAACAGGGGTGAGCTTGGAAATGTCTTTTCTCTCTACAAAGACAGGAATGTTGATAGCTGAAGAGGCAATAAATACACTTGAACCTGTAGCCCCTATCGTTATCCTCATCAGAGAGCATCAGGCTGTATTGAAATGAATCACAGCGGAATGTCAGGACTGAGAGGGTTTTTATCACCCAGATAATTTGCTCTGTCACGTCCTTGCTGGAGATAAAATATACTGATTCAAGGACTCACTAGAGATAAACTAACTGAAATTTTGCCTGGAGGTGAAGTAAAAAGCTGTCAGCTTGCTGTCCATGCTAATATATTTGTTGAAGCTCTGAAATGCAACTTTAGATATTTAAAGATAGGATATATGTGTTGAGAATGATGAGAATGTGAATGTTTATTTGGTTCAAAAATGTCAGTGTGCTTCTGCATTATCAATCTAAAGGTTATGTGCAGGAGTAACATGTTAACATAGGGTTTATATTAATCTAAAGGATCCATTTGAACAGATTGCATGAATATTGAAATTGAATAATATCAGTAAATGTTACCTTAGCTATGTATGATTTTTTTTGGTGCTATTTTTCTCTAAATGACTCATTTGAAATTAGACTTACAGGCTCAAATGAACAAATGTATTCCCACAAATATTTGCATGGATATTTATTAGCAATTTGTGAAGAAACCACACACCTTTGTGTGCTTCCAGAAGCTTAGTAATAGCATGTTTACCTATGTTAAAAGCAGGTCTGATGTGTGCTTGGGATTCTTCTTAATATTCTGCTGGTTGACATAGACATGTAATTTTACCACTAGAATACTTTCAGTTTTCTGCTTGCTTATTTTACAAGGAGCAGGAAACAATTGTTCCCCACATTTAAAAGGAAGGAAATCATTTTCAGTAAAGCTCGGCCTGTACTAATGTTTCTTTAGTTGCTTGCTTATTTTGCTTGTGATTTTTTTTTTCCCGTGCTGAGTTCAAGCAGAATTCCCAACAGAGACACATGGTTCACCTTGAAGATGAAGGTTTTCTATCATCATTTTTGCCTAACTACATAAACTCTCTCCCCTCCATCCCTCTGCAGTTGTTACGTGAGCCTCTGCACTGTCACAGGCCTGATCTTTGTAACATGTACACAGGGGAGAACATGTTTTTCAGTCTCTCACTAAGAGAGCAGGAACCACTGAGGGAAAACATGGTGAAACTTTCAGACAGACAAGAAAGTGAGGAAATCTCCTCACACTCAACAGGGTCCTCAGTCACTGGATCCTGAAACATGGCTGTGAAAAAGACAAAATAGATGGTGAGATTTTTCAAGCACAAAAAGGAGGGAAGTGTTGAAATGGAGGGAACACCAATGGAGATCAAAAAATAAGAACAGCCAAGCAAACTGGTGGGTGAAAGTCAAAGAAGAGGAGATGCAACAAAGGGACCCTAAAGTCCTCTTGGGAGAGCCTGTCTGTGGCCAGTTCAGTTTACATGAGTCTTTTCATAGTTTTCCAACAGTTGTTGGAAAACGCCTGTGGAAAAGACTATATAAAGAGTGCATGCCAAAGGTTGCAATTGTTCTCCAAGGACAACTGTAATTGCCTCTGGGATGTGTTGACGTGTCTCACATTCAGGAGCTTTTTTTCCTGCTAAAGAGGTACTCAGTACCTCCTGAAACACAAGAATAATAGGAGTCAGCTGATCATTGTGAAAAATAATTGTTCTTAGCTGTTTCATGTGATTTTGTTCATGTCAGGGTTTTGTGTGGTTTGAGTTTGTTTTGGGTTTTGTTAATTTCTGTGTTCCTTTTCATTGATTAGATCAGCCATGTTTCTGTTTCACTTTGGTTCAGTCTTTTCTTAATGTTTCAAGTTAGATTTATTTTTTATGTCTAGTCCTTTCTTAGTTACTCTAGTTTGATTATGTTTCATATGTTTAGTCATTCTTTAATGTTAGATTCATTTTCTAGTCACTTCCTCTCTCTCTCTCTCTCTCTCTCTCTCTCACACACACACACACACACTGACACACACACCTGCAACCTGTTAGCTCATCAGCCCAGGTTTTTCGTTCCAGCAGTCACCGTCAAAGTGTTTAAACCCTTCTCTTGATCCCACTCTTTGCTGGTTCCTCCTTTGTAATCCCATTAGGTCCTGTTACCTCTGGTCATTTGCCTCCTGTACCCGGTTCCTGATTTGTTTGTTGTCTTTGTGTTCATCTGACTGCCTGTAAGTTTTGTTTTAAACATCATTTTTCATTAAATCTTCACCATAGAATCTGCCTCTCTGCTTATGGGTCCACCACAAACGAACAAGACAGCTTCCAAGACAAATATATTGTCGAGACTTGTAAAAATTATTACTTAAAAGACTTTTTCACACCGGTCTGATCTATTGCACTCTGTACAGCTAAATTATATATTTCTATTAAATACAGAAGTAAATAACAAAATAGCTCATCTAATTAATCTTATTAGTATTTCTCAAGTATGTTATCTTAAAATTGATTTGACACAGTCATGCTAGAAAAACTGGAGATCTCTCCCCAAACTTAACCTCGAAATTCAACATGGCAGCACCCAGATAAAAACTGAAGATAAAAAACTGTTATCTGCAATTCTATTTTTATCTCAATTCACCCACAAACACATCTTAATTTCATCTACATCTTGCTACAGTGACTGTTTAAAAATATTATTAGCACTTTGTAATGCTAGCTGTAGCAATGTCACTGAACAAAGCAGTTAGGAAATCCCACAGCTTTTAAAACTTGGATATTGAGCTGGGCTAGAATAGATTTGAGATCATTTTCATATAATGAATAAGAAATGTCAATATGCAATTTCCTTAAATGGGTCGCCTAAATTACTTTCAGTAAATCAGGTCCCGACGAGGAGTAAAATCTGTACAAAAGCATTGCTTCAGTTCATAGATCTTTGATAAAGGTTATAATAAGGAATCATTGCAATTGTTTTGCAGCATGTATTAATATTGCAGTGATACGTGGAAGATTTTCAATAATAGTAAAAGTCTGTAGATGAACAGAAGTTTTATTAATATTCGGCTGAAGGCATGTTTATCAGATTTTGTCAGCATTATAGAAACTAAGGACCCATTCTCTTCCACTCCCACAGAACAAAGGATTGATGGGGTTATGCTTGAAAGTCAGCTGTTAAAAGTTTGCTGTTCCCTCACAGATGGAGAACAACAGCTTGGATTTATTCAACATAAGTGAATTCCTTTAGTGACAAGCTGTCTGTGGTGGAAAAAGAGGACTAAAGTTAAGCCACATAAATATCTCCAGTGTGGAATAATCCACTTCTCTTCTGTCTGCATGCTCAGCATGACTGAGGTTTGTCCTTTTCTTGAAGGAAACCAGAACATTCTGCATGGTATGTACGAATCCCCACAGGTGAGCTTACCGCAAGGTTCAAACAAGGTTTCTTAATGTCTATCCATCCATCTGTGGGACATCCAGCCAATGGCTTCATTCACTTCCTCCACTGCCACTGCTGAAACTACACGCAGACTACAATTCTAAAACAGCACCGAAAATCAACGTCATTCAAAACTTCACCTTTTGTTCGCTGACTGGCCCGGTGGAAAATCTACCTGAGGAATCCAAGTTTGTGGAAGAAAGCCCAGGCTGTGCTGTAGGCAAGATTTGAATCTAGCAGAATAGGACAGAAAGGCAAAGCAGCTCATACACAAGCATGATTGACAGTGCTAGTGCTAAAACTGGCTCTGATTTGTAGTGTTTCTGCAGATGTCAATAGAACCACAGGGTGGACTCAAAGGAACTTGATTTTTTTTCACTTTGGTTTTTTTTTTTTTACACATCTGTCAGTTTTAACTTTTTTTTTTTTTTAATGTATAAGTTAGAAAAGTTACCTACTGCAATTTTAAACATCACACAGTCCTATCACATAACCAAACAAAGACCATATGACCAGCCCCTTCTACTTCCAGAAACATAATTCTCAACAAGATGGAAGAAAAAAAAGAAACATTGTTTTTATTTTTTGGACTGATACAATATGCTAAAAAATAACTAACATCTGCAGATACTAATGTTGATGCTGATATGCAGTGCATTTTTTTTTTCTTCCAACTTGCAATCAGTCCCCACTTTGTGTTGGTCTATCAAATAAAATCTCAATAAAGCACTTTGAGGTCTGTGGTGGTAAGATGACAAAATCTATAAAATAGAATGAGTGCATTCCGAAATGCTTTTACTGCAATATTAAGTATTTGACCCAATGTCTGACTGATGACCACAGAAAAACAAAATGTGGAAGAAAGCTTAAAAACATTCACTCACAATGTTAGATGAAAACTTACCCCAAAGCTAAAACCCTCACACACAGAGTTATATAACCCTCCAAAGTCTTGTGGGTCTGCTCAGCTTGATGTGTTTAGGACTGATGATTGCTTTCAGTTGTTCAGCCTTACTGGAGAAAAAGAGAGGCAAAACAGAAACCTTTGCATATTTTCCTAACTAAAATCCATCCTGAATAATAATAAAACAAACTCTCTTGCAAACACATTGGTGGTATGGTAGAGAACAGAACAGACCCCCTTTTTCCAAGAAAGGGGGTTGATGGTGGTGGCGTGGAATGTCATCATCTGTGAGAGGATATTTTCTGTTTTATAGCTGCTTTCTCAGGGATGCCAGTTAGCCCTGTGGTGAGAGCACAGAGAGACGAGGCTCCGGTCCCAGTCTCTCTCTGCATGTCTGTCCACGTGGGCAAGAGTTACCAAACCAGACACAGTTGCTAAATCTAGTTTCCACAAGTTAATAAAGTGATAGCATGATTCTGTTTTTGTTTGGGTTATTCTTAGATTCTTTTTGCTTCTGCAGTATTCAGTGTTTATTGCTTTACTATTGTTTAAGTTCTCTCTTATGACAGGAAGTGGCGTATCTGGTTACTCCAAAAATACCCAGAGCAGAGGCAGTTTTTCCCTACTGTTTAGGAAGAACAAAGGGTATCATATGCTGATCGTGTAATTGCTTCGTAAATAAACTTTGGTGATCCTTGGGGAGGGAAAGCCCAAAGGATGATTTGATAAAAGAGAGCCATGACATGACAATAATAGATTTAGCAACGTGTTTGAATTAAAATTGTAGACTGAAGAGTAAATTCTTTGGTGAGAATGCCTGTGGATATTTTTGAGTTGTGCTCTGCATTGACATTCATCTTGTGGTTTAAAAATAAAACTGATGAATGACGGAGGAAAGTGTGTGTGGCAGATGTACAGGGCAGACAGGATGTTAATTGGGAATGCTGTGTGGTGACCTTATGGACGTGTCGTAAAAGAGCAGTGACGTTTGTCTCTAAAATATAGAACAGACTGAGCCTGGTTGCCCATAACTCTCTCTGAAGGTGCAGCTTATCATGAAATACTAAACGTCGCATGAATGTGACCCAGATTGGTGGGTTGAATGGCTTTATAATCTTATTTGGTGGGATTCTATCAGCATGCCACATCTTGACTTCATAACATGTTCCCCACTTTACAAGAGTTCTCATGAAGTCAATCTTCTTTTGATTTGGTTGTATGCTTGGGCTCAATTTGATGTTGGTAAAATAAAAAAATCACCCTTCATCACTAGGGGTGTTACACATCTTTCTATCAAGTTTGGAGTCAAAACAAATTGCTTACATTTGTCACCTTGACAAAGACCCAGGTTCAAAGAAAAGTAACTGCCTACACTGATGCTGCCACCATGTTTCACTGTGCGAAGTATGCACTTTTTGTGATGCCCAATGCTTAAACGTACATTTTGGAATTGATGCCCAAAAGTTCTAGTTTTGTTCCTTCAGACCAACACATTTTCTCAGGAGGATCTGATAGAATTTATCCAGACTTTGATGTTTCGTTGGAAAGAGAAGACATTTATTCTGCAACTCTACTTCCAAGTTCAGACAATTGAAGAATACAGCAGATTTTTATTTTATGTAGAATCCAGTTAAATTCAAAAATACACTATTACTCCCAGAGGGAAGTTAAATGTCATTCTAACTCAAAATGTAAAAATATGTTGTAGATATTTTTGCAACTGTTCCCTTCTGTGGAAAGGGATAATATCTAATATCACATAGCAGTCTGTATTACTGCAAATATTTAGAAGCCTCTGACTGAAAATACTCTATTGTTGTATCATAGTTTGAGGAAGAAGATGCTCAAAGTTGTCTGTAATGTTCTTCATTTCATGGAGAATCCTTTGCGCTTTAATCTCCAGATGTACCACAACATCCAGCTTCATGATCAATGTAAGAAATGGCCTGAACTTCCTCTATCTCCTGTCCTTCCCTGAGCTGGATAGGCAGACCACCTCCTGTGATGCAGCTGCTCCCCGTTGCAAACCATCTTGTTGCTATGGTTATGCATCATAACAAATGCCCCCAAAATAAATAAAAAAAGTATTGTAAAAAAAGCCTTCTAGCTGTAGAGCATCCAAAACCAGAGAGAATGGTTGTCCAAAAAGTTATCTTTGTTCCAGAAACAGAAGAAAACAACCAGATCTATTTGGAAATGACTACAGCTCCTTCAGTGTTATCATCCCTCAACCACTTTCCTTCGTGTGTTGTCATTGGGTTTATAAAAAAAAAAAAAAAAAAAAGTTATTTGTTTGTGACCATGGCCCCATATTCACGCAGAGTTTGATTAGATAAAAATATCTGGTTTTGATACCAGCATTTTCCTGACACTTATTTTTCTCTACCATGATGTTTCCAATTGAACATGTGGTGCTGCACTAAATACAGATGCCTTTATACCATTATTATTGATCATCATAACATTATTTCAATCATTTATTTCTGGTTCTTCAAATCCACAACAAACTGACAGCACGTCCGAATTTGAGAAGAATAAAAGAAGTTTTAGCAAAGTAGTATTTTTAGAGTCTGCACATCAGGTTTAAAACTTTAAAGTGTAATTGTACAGGATTTGTTTCCAAATTACAACTCAAAAACGTGTGGGAAGTATTTATTATGTTCTCAGTGTAATAAGTGTCACAAACCTGCTATTTGGACAGGGATGTGTGCCCTTTTAGGAGCCAGTGTCTGTCAAGTGTTTGAGATTATTCCCCAGGATGTGCTTGGTAAGAGAGACGCAATGGACAGAATAGTGGATGGGAGTCTAACTTTTACCAATTGTAGTATAAAGAGTGTACAATCAACATTTTATTCACTATCACGGCTAGAGAAAGTAATTATGTGTTTTCAACTTGTCACACCCCAGAAGAAGAACAACCCGGCCAAACATTTAAATCATAAGAAAATTAACTGAGCTGAGAGATGCTCAGGGTGTGTCCTTTCAGGAAGTCACCGTCACCAAACTTCCTTGATGTGAAATAAATGCACAATAAAAATTACTTTTAATTAGCATTTATTTTTTTATATGGTTTTTAGTTATGTAAGCGGCATATTATGCATAACATGGGTATTAATGTATTTAATAAAACATTTTTTTTGAATATTTAAAAGTCATCAACACCTCCCTTGCTGTGTATAATCCCGAGCATACACTGAGGCGATAATGAGCCGCGTGCTACTGTTTCCTTTAACAGGTTCGAGAATAAAGAAAAGCGAGGCGAAGCTGGGCATTATCAGACGCGTGCTCCTATACACATTAAAACCGAGGAAATCCTGCTTTGCATATGTCAGGAAAATGTTCTCTAAGAGAACAGGGTTTTACTTTTGTTTGCGTCGGGTGAAAGGAGGGCTGGAGGAGGGTGTTCCTCCCTGTCCCCTCCTCCTAACCCAGAAAAAAAAAAAAAAGACCTGCCCCTTTTCCATTCCCATGGATCGAATTACGGGAGACTCCATCTCCGAGACATCTGCTCCGCTATTAACAACAGAGCGCGTCTCCGCGTCCCCCCTGCGATTGATCCCGTCTCCCGTTGTGTCGTGGCCCCTGGTCCTGCCCTCTACTCCCCCGAAACTGTGCACTCTGCGTTATTTGCGCCCATTATGAGGAGCCACATTGCATGTGCCCTCCACGTTTTCCGGCGGCTTTAAGTCCCAACCAGACAGCTCCAACCCTTCCCGGAGCCGCCGAGCGGAGAGACGCGAGAGGTGACGGAACGAGTCGGAGGAGCAGCCGGTGGCCCCGAGCCGCACATTTGTTTTTGTTCGTGCGCTCCGCAGGCTGCTGGTCTGTGTGGCTTCGCATCCTCGGATGATCGAAACAAGCATCGACATATTTAATGAGTGAACAAAGCTGAGCCTTGGCATCCCCGGACTGCTTCTAGTTTCTTCGCGAGCTTTTCTTTTTTATTTGTTTTGGACACCATGGAGTCTGTGGAGAAGGAGTGTGGAGCGCTGGGTGGATTATTCCAGGCCATCGTGAACGACATGAAGGTAACACGCAGATATTCAGCTAGTCTGGGGTTTTGATCTGACCTTTGTGGCTGCACGGTGGCTAAGCAGACGCATATATATTTTTTTTACTGCCTTTGTCTGTTTCACCGGGTCCTCCCCCCACATCCCACACGGAACACCGCTGCAGGACAGGCTGAGGGATGAAACGTGTTTCTCTTTGTGTTATTTGCATAATGTTCAGCAGGTCCGTCAGTGGTTGCCACAACAGTCAAGCCGGTGTACCAACCTGTTTACCAAACACAAACTGCTCAGATGAAAGCATAATTCTGTCGTATGTCAAAGAAATGCCTAATGGAGTTGCTCCAGTGGCCCTGACACAAATTCAAAGTGTTCTTGTATTCTTCTGGATCATATAAGTAAGGTATAAGATGAACACATAATTTTCTGTTATCACAACACAAGGATTGTGTGACATTTGACCCCAGACAATTGCTCCCTCTTTATCCTAATCTGGGAAGGACGCTCTGAAAGGAAATAACAGTTTCATCACCTCATCCTCTTGAGGAGAAACAGGCTTGAGAGGTTATTGATTGTGCTTCCTGATGTTTGGCCTTGTGCCAGTAAGTCACTACCTTCACAAGATGTTGCTTAGTGGCTAAGGCAAACCTTTGACCTCAAATGTTTAACTGACTCATCTCGCAGATAACTTGTAAGAAACAAGTTCTCGTCTTTTTAGTGATATTTGCAGGACTTACTGAGATGCAAGTGTGTGTGCTGGGGGAGGGGAATGAAATCAAGGAAGTTATACCAGGGTGGTCTGTTGTTGTTCATGACAACAGATGGAAAGTGTGAACATATCCATCAGGCCTGCAGGCAGATCCCTGCCTTCTCATTGTCTAGGACCCGCGTGGTGCTTGCTTGCAAACCGCTCAGCACTGCAAACGAACGAAACATCAAGTTGTGCGTTCTGCCTCAGTGGTGCGTTTCTTATTGATCCAGAGCTCAAGGGACCTTTATTCCATTGGGCCAGGCTATTTTCAGAGACGGTCATTCATCAGGCTCAGATGAAATCACCCTTCTGCTATTGGCTGCTCTGATTTAGTTTCCTACATTTCTCTTTTGTGTGGTGTGGTGCCTATGCTAGGATCAGAGAGATGCTAGCTCTTATATAGAGGCAGTCTGTGTATTGATAAGCAGCACAGATGAATGAGGCTAAAGCCCTTAGTCAGCACAGTATCGCTGTCCGGTGTCTGAGAAAAAGGTCTGACCTCATTGCACCGCTGTGAGCTGGGTAATAGAGGCATGCTCTACCAATCACTGTTTGCTTCTTGATGGTGAACAATGAGGAGGCGTTGAGTAATCTTATTTACATGAATCTCGTGCAGTTCACTTGGAGAACTCAGGCGACCTGTGCCTCACGTGTACTGAACTTTACAGACTTAGAGGGACAGCAGTTAATGTCTAACTTTTACTAAGCAACTCTCTTGGCTTCTTTGTCAAACATAAATTCAGATTAGTTTGTCATGGAGCCTGAAGCTAATGGCGGTTCAACAGGAGCCAAGACCAACGTAATCTTATATTGTCAGGAAAAAAAATAACAAAAAAAAACTCCAGACTAAAACATCATAATGGTTTATAAGAAAATTATCCCATAAGCCTTTAAACTGGTGGATGCATTGGACAGTTATTTATAAAGATGCCAATGATTATTTGCATGGTAGGTGGCGGTAGATCTTTGTATGGCATGGATTTCCATGTGTTGAAAGATGTTAGACATTAGTCTAACTGCCTCATAGTAAAGTAAAACAACATCAAATTCAATAGAAAAAGGTTCACTTAAACTACTGTGTTATTTTTGTATTTTATTCCTCTTTACTTTTCTGTCATGTAGTTAGTTTTACAGTAAATAATTTTAAAGAAAACATTGTTCTTTTCACGTAGAAAGATCAACTCCAACCTGCTATTTAAGTAATGATGGATTCTGGGTGAATTACCAGGTATCTAACAATACATGCAGTTAATGAAAAGAGATGATGCATATTAATGAGTTCTCAAGTAAGACACTAGACTATACATTCTTTTTGTTTTTGCAAATCACGGTTATAAATGGTGCTTTGGGGAATCTGTAATCAGTGTAAAAAACTATTTTAGATCTGACCAGACTTTTCAAATGTGGCACTAATGCCCAAAAACATAAACTACATTTAACAGCTATCCCTTTAAGTCTCTTAGGTTCAGCATACAAAAGACAAAGGTTATCTGATTCCAGGTGAACTGCATGAACATGCAAATAAAGACACTGGCTGCTCGATCATTGTTCACACTGAAGAGTGTTGGGCTGCTAAAAATTCAGCTAAAACTGGTTGAATAGGCATTAACAGTGTTTTACTCAGTTCAACGAAACTAATCCCACATAGGTATTGAAAAATGTTTTTCTTAAAAAGGTTAAAAAGCTTTTAGTCGACTACATTTACATTAGATTTAGTAAAATGTAAGATTTAATTAAAACCAAAGTAAATCTAAAATGACAACAGGTGTGCTGTCAAAATCGATATTAACTTAAAAATCCTCTAATATTTTGATACAACCGGCCCCTGTTAGTTATATAACAGTCTGACGAAGCTAACAGGGAAAGAAATAAAAGAGGAGTGGGAGGTGATAGAACAGTCAGTGAAAGGTTGAAGTGATGACGGCGGTGACTCATCTGAATTAGATCAGCAATTCGATCAGATCCGAGTGGCACATTTTGATTACAAGCCTCTGCATATTCCGGAGTGAAAGCTTTTGATTTTGTCCTTGAGCACCAAGGATAACGCTTTTACCCTCACCCTTCAGTGAACGATGAGGGAGGTGCAACCTCTTTCTCTTCATCTAATGTATACCTTTCCATCCACTTCCCTGAAGTCATTGGGGTGTGAATGAACATAAGGAAAAAAAAAAAAAAACATAAATGCCCTCCGGATGTTGTGCATGTCTTTGCAACCCTGGTTTCTCAGCTGTTTGGGCAGCGCGTACCTGCTGCCCCTGGGAGCCACAAACCTTACAAACTAATTAGGCACCTGTTGAAGCTAAGCATAAACAGAAAGCCTAGAAGGCGTTCAGTGAAGTTTTATTTTTTTATGTTTTTTGAAGAGGATATCTCCTAAATCACTGTCATAGGGAAATCCAAGGAAAGCTGGGAGTTAACCTCTGTCATTGCCAGAACAGAGGTTACACCAGAAACGATGAGGAGCGAGACACTTCCCAGATTGCCTCTTGGCTATATATAGTCAGAACGTGTAACCCTGTTTTTTTGGCTCATCTCCATTAAAGAGGCACACAGAGGTTATGCCTTTCCTCTCTTTACTCCAGGGCTCAAGCTATTGCTTTAATGGGATCTAGCCCTGAATGTGTTTTATGTTTGGCTTCTGCACTTCTAGCTCAAGGCAGAGTGTGATTATCCAGAGGTAAATCTAATCCAGATTTTTCAAAGACAAGTCCATCCTGCCAGGACATAGAAAGTGATATAAACAGTTTCAATGTGAACTTATCATGTAAGAAGACAGACATATTGCTGAGGCTTTTAAAGACAAATCAGAACGTTCAGGTTGTATTTCAGCTAGTTTCGAGCTCTGTGTGAAGGAGCCATGCTCTCTGACTTTTCACAGCCTTTCACAGATTTAAATCTTCCGTGTTGTCCGTTTAAATGAACGTTTTATCACGTTGCTCCAGACTTTCTCCCTATGATGGAACATTATGTCTTCATAAAATCCCAACACGTACTTACTGTGTGTATTTAACAGAGTGTGCTTTTGCACTGTAATGTCCTTGCTCAGGTACTGGCAAACTTTTCCATTTTGTTTTCTCACCAGAGCTCCTACCCCGTGTGGGAAGATTTCAGTGCCAAGGCTACAAAGCTGCACTCTCAACTCAGGTGAGACGTTGGTCTGGTGAACAGTAACCGTCAGTGGTGAAAACTCTTATGCAATGTTTACAGACTCTCTGTGCAATCAGAGTACAGTGAACATGTGTCGTTGTGTTTACAGGACCACTATTCTGGCAGCTGTGGCCTTTTTAGATGCCTTTCAGAAGGTGGCAGACATGGCTACCAACTCTAGAGGTAAGGGCTCAGTTTATACCTACGTATAATTGCACCAGACAGAGTTTTGGGTGTGGATCTGAAAAGAAAAAGAAAAAATTACAATATTGATGAACATTGCAAAAACAAATCCGCTTGTTAGTATACTGCAATTTTCTCCATCTACTATTTTTTGTTATTATGATATCTTTACCACTGTCTGTGAAATTTCACATATCAGTGACTGAATTCTGTATTTTATGTGTTTTCTTACCTATTGAAGAAATATTTCATGTCACCATGAGCTCGTTTTAGTAATAAATAAAAATTTTGAATTTCTGGAAAGCAAACAAGCTAGTTAGATATAGTCTGTAGTATCTGACTCATTGTCTGATTAGGTGGATCAGCTGATCAGGAGTCTTCCTGTGATATTTTTAAATACAAGACCACAAAAGGACAGCAACTTACCATTCCACCATCTTTAGTAGAGCTCAATGAACTGGTATGAACTTTTATAGTTTGAGATGTTTTAAACCGCTAAATTCACTAAATTACGTGGACTCTTGTTCCACTACTCAAAGTAATATGATATTCTCCTACTACATGCAAGGAAACTGTTATTGATAATGTCTGTACTTTAACTGTCTTACCTAATTTAAAAAAAATAGTTCAAGTCCTTTGTTCACTCACCAATAATGTTGTGGTGGACATGGAGTATTCATTTTCTTAACAGTGACAAACTCTCAGTAGTATTTGCAGGACAACTTTAATTCACTGCTGCCACATGGTTAAGGTTAAAGAAGCTGCTCTCATGTTCTGATTATGCCTCACTTAAAAAATGCAGGGCCTTTCTCATGGTTCTGAAGATAAACTCACGTCTTGAGCAGCTAGCTGAAGTACAAGGCTGACCATAGCTTGTTAACTCTCTGTTTAAATGCCATGTATTGATTATTCACCTACTAGTACACCTTAATGTGGTTCCTGTTAATTATAGCCTGACCACTGCCTTCCTGTGCAACTCTGCTTGATTAGAATCTTGTTCAGACAGTCTGGGCTTTCTGCCACTGACGTGGACTCCTATTGTAGAATTTCTTTGGGCCCAATCAGCAAACAGGAGAAGTTGTGAAAGATGATGTTGACGTTAGTTTTAGCAATGGCAGCAGAGGAAATGAAGGAAGCTGTTCAGTCCATGTTGGTTACTCTTCCAAATATTGAATAAATATTGACAGTCGCCTTGTTCGGTTAGCTTGTAATTGCAGCTCACTTGGTAACACTAGATGATTTCATGTAAAAATGAGACCATCACCATGTGCATAGGTTAACAATTAAAACCGTTACGGAGCTTTCAAATTTTTAATTTGGCTGTAATTTATGGCCCTCTATTTATTGACTTTTTTTTTTTTAAAGTCACTATTTTTAAAAATAAGTTTTACCTGATGCATTCAAAAAATATCTTGCATTTTTTTTTCTGCTTCTACATTTTTAAATTAGCTGGCATATAATATACCTTTTATCTAGAAATATATTCATATTTGTTACAGCGTACGGCGTTATGTTTTCACCATTAAAACCAGCAGTAGAGAATATTGTGGTTTAAAAATAAAATGTACTATGTTTTCTTTTGTTTTGAATTTTTAACTTGAACTTACTAATTAAATTACGAGATTAGGATTTCTATGTTTAATGAAATCTGGACCTAGTGGACCAGGCTTATTAAGCATGTGATGACCTATCAAATATTATTTTTTTATGATGTGTGCTGGAAAACATATCATAAAAAACTATTCGGTTGATGTAAAAATTCTACACATCTTAAGATAAATCAGACACTGTTTTTTCACAACAAAATGTGGCTATTAGGAATGGGGGGGAAAAAAACATCATAAAAAAGATAATAAATCTGGGCACATTTCCTTTATTTTATTAACAGGAATTCCTTTTCAACCCAGAATAGCATATAAAAATTTCTCTCTGAGGTAATTGTGCAGTCAGTAACATAATCACCAATTAAGTTTGTGAAGCAAAAGAAACTGCTTCAAATTCCTGATAGGAACAAAACTACTAACACCTGTTCAGCATGAACATAACTATCAGTTAGTTAGTTCTCCTCTTATAAAAGTCAACTGCACTGCATTTTATATCAGTGCAGCTGATATAAAATAACTGAAGCTACACCAACAGGGATGTGAGGTGGAGGATAGTCATGGACTCATCCAGCGGTTATTAAAAAAAGCCTCCATCTTTACCCTGAGCCAATACCTGAGATTGGATCAACACTGAGACAATTTCTTCACTTCTTAAAGCAAAGCAAAGGCTTAAAGCTGACAAGCAATTACATTTCTTTGAGCTGCACAGTTTCTATATCTAATGTTAAACATATGTCTATATGAACAATATTCAATATTAAAAAGTATTTTTTTTTTTCACGTTTATCCATATGGTAGCCTTTTAGTGCTACATGCTCAAAAGCCTCTAATCACTGTCTTATTATGCTAAGAAGAAATAAGTGGAAGCAGCTAAATGGGGGAGAAGCAGCTCAAAGAAATAAAAAAATGGAGCTTGTTTTTCAGTCTTAATGTCATCTGCTTTGTCACCCTGCTCATAACGGCAGAGAGGCTGGCGAGAAGGACGCTGATTAACACAGATTTTTTTGGACCTGATCGTCGAGAGCAGTATGTAGGTCAAAAAAAAAAAAAAAAAAAATCCCACTAACCCGCATGAGCGTGCAAAGGCTTCTGACGTTCTCTCAAGCACAATCACGTGGGGGTGGATGCAAACATGCATGCACACACACACACGTATGTTCAGAGTGTGACAGCTGGTAGCCGGCCACCTGACCCCACAGGTCACATACCAGTGCGCTTTTAAATGCTTTGCGGCAGCACCAGCCTGTCTTTACCAGGCACTACCATAAAGGGATCTCAGCAACACTATTTCCATTTCCACACTGTCACAACCATTGATCTCACATGCTCTCTATTAGCTCTTGCCTTTATTAACTTGGTTATCTTACTAAATAATTACTGAAGAGGAAGTGGAAGTGTTCTATAGGATGAAGCAAGGTAGACTTGGCTTAACCAGTCCGTAGTGTGCTCCAGTAAAATGGGGGTTCGGGCCATTGTAGGCCAAGACTTCAAAGGAGAAATGAAGGCATGACAGTCGAATGATAGATGGCCCAAAGAGAGATGAGAGAGATGAGCAAACTGAGTTTCGCAGCTGGAGATGCATAACATGCCTGTAAGTGTGTCACTCATACACCCACTCACTCCTCTGCGAGGAACATTAACTGAAGGATTAATGTCATCCTTCTTAGGCCGTGGACTATATGAGGGACGAGAGACTTTCAGAGCAATTAAAGAGAAACTAATGGAACATGGCTTATGCTCAAACAGAGCAAACCGTTTTTCTAAAAGGAAGACGCAGATTTTTTTTGTTATAACAGTGAGTTTTAGATTTGTTTGGGGGTGCACGACAATAGAAAATAACATGACAATGCAATATTGTTGAATATTAGTTACAATTCATTCACATTTCACTCACATCACTACTCTCTCTTTTCAATCATCACAGTGGTGTTATCTGACAATGTAAGATCTTGGTGGCTGCAATCTATATCCAATAGGGGTGTAAAGAACTAAGAATGTCGATGCCAGACATATTATTTACATGTAGAGTTTAAATGTTATGGTACCTGGAATTTTTTAGCATACTACATATTGCTTCCTTTGCTATTAGGATTCTGCACACGTTGATAGTGAAATGAGGACTGTAATTCAGTATATATTGTAGCTGTATATTTGTTCTTCTTTAATCAATGAGACACTCCATATGAATCTGTCTTTTATGAGTTTTCAGAATCAGCATTTGTGGTTTTTCATAAGATCCAAGTCATTAAAGAAAAGGCATTTATCAATATCCAGTCTTGGTGTATTTATGCATGTTTTAACTTTGGCTTAAAGCTTCATGAAAGTCCAATGCGGGTAGTTGTGTGGAAGCATGCATTGTCATGATATTTTTAAAGACACTAAATAGTAACAAAAAAAAAGAGTTAATCTTAAATTAACTTTGAAATGGTCAGCTATTTTCCTGGAATCGCATGCTGTTCTAAGATGTTGCAACTTTTGAACTTGGCCATTTTATTTGCATCTGAACTTGCCAAGTGGACAAGTGAGTAAACCAGAAGCAGCATGGTCTATGGTTAATGTTTGTTGCATGAATTGTCTTGACTTGTGGAAAAGTTGCATTTTTGTGCTACATTGAAAATAATTAATTTGACTCACTTCCTTACCTAAAAAATAAAGCTGAATTTAGTCGACTTAAACATCTAAAACCTCACATGGTGATGGAATCCAAACTTTATGTGTATGACATAAAAAATAGTGTGCATAGCGAAAAGACAACAGCTCCAGGTCAAACATGGCGGTGCAAGCATCATGCTTTCAGGACAGGAAAAACAAAAAATGCTAGGCTTGTCATTTTAACATGCTAAAAAAGTAAAACTGAAAATCATCTGCACTGTGTTGCAATCCATTTGCAACGATTTGCAAATATTTTATATTTTTTACATGGAAGAAGTTGTTCTGGCCAGACAAAAAAAACCAACAAAAAAACATTTCACGCTACCTGAAAAAAGATTAAAAAAAAAAAAACCTGTGTGGAAGAAAATTAAATGTCAATGTTACTGCTGCTTCTTGCAACAACAAAATAAAAACATATAAGCAATTTGGCAGTGCTACTTATTTGCAAAGTTTCTGCTAACTATTTAGAATTTGGAGACACCAAATATGGATGACTTGCAAAGTGTATCATGTGGTTTTATAATTTATTTCAACAATTTAAATTTTATTGTGAACACTATTAAATCTTTTACAATGCTACAGGAGTTTTACATGGGCGCCAGTACATGCATTTTTAATGTTAATTATTATTTCACTATTATTTGTTATTAATGAAATTAATATCTTAAATGTGCAATTTAAAGATTAATATTTTAAACAGTTTTCCTTTTTTAAAAAAAGGTAGATTAAGTGATCACAAAGTGCTTACTGAAAATTATTCTCCCAATTTTAAAAATGGTTGATCATTCAGTACACACTGTGCATTTATATGCTCTCTGAACCAGACTGCCATTTTAGTTGCATTGCTCCTGTGGGAGCTGTTTTCTTCTATGCATGATCCAAACTCTGTAATTAATTTGGCAGCAGGAATGTCGATATTCACTAAAACTAGCCTGCGCTGCTCAAGAGTAAACCTTAAGTATCAGCCTGCTTGTTCCATGACCGCAGTTTGATGGCTTTGACCTTTTGACTACTGTTACATTGTTATATAATTTTCTTAAAAAAAAAAAAAAAAGCAAACAAAAGAAACAAAAAAACACCCTTGCCACAATGTTCTCGTCTTCACAGTTTAGCCATAACAGCTGTTCAACAACTTAAAGTTGATTGCACATCATTTTCTGTTTTCTGTCTGTGTGGCTCTTTTTCTTTGGCCTCTGCATGTGTGTGTGTGTGTGCTACTTTTTTTGTACGTGGGTCTGTCTGCCTGCGGTGATCATATTTGTCCTGGTGTCTCCCATAAAGCCATATAGGGCTGAACGCACCAGCGGGGAGTCTTGCCCTCGGCTATGAACTTCTTGCCGCCATCGCTGTCACCCTGATCCCCTTCTTGTGTTGGGGGACGAGTTGCAGCTGCCGACACAGCTGGAGGTTTCATCGCATTCTTCTGCCGCCTGCTTTAATCCACCTTTAACATACTCACCCCTGCACCCCTTTAACTCTCGCATTCTCGAAACTGTGCACATTTCCCTGCTTGTCCATGCCAAAGCAGGCAACACTTCCCCTCATTCAGTACTTCCCTACTTCCCGATTGATCAAGGGAGAGAGGTCAGGGAATATAAATGGATTTTATCATTTCCTGTCCTAATTTTTGTACTGTCTTTCACTTTGAGGGCAGATTTGTTTTAATATAAAACCTGTGAAAATTATATTAGGTTTCAGATTCTCCAGATGGTGACTCTTTCTACATATAGAAACTCCCGTTGTCTGTACTTCTGTTTGGGTTTCCTCTCACTTGTGTTGTAAGTTTTAAGAGTTTATAACTATGGTCATGGCTCTGGCATCAGCGTCTGTGTTTTATGGAGCAGCTGTCTGAGTTGGCTGCCTGCGCATTTTGGCTCTGGGTTTGACAGTTTCTCCAAGCCATGTTGATGGATCTTTGTCTGCAAGCACGCCTGAATCTGAAAGACTAGAAGCCCTCATCTGTTTTCACTAAGGGTTCGTGATTACTAAAACTATATTAGCAGGGTATATTTGGAGAATTTAAAGCTTATGGAGAGACATGTTTCATGTTTCAACACTTTTCTTGTTGTTTTAGGAAGTTTGAGACCCAATTTGCTTCTTAAAGGACAAATAACATATTTAAGAGGCGCAAAACCAGTGGCTTCGTTTGAGACACACGTTGAAAGTATGAAACATTGACTGTTTACACTGTTTTTCAAAGCAGATAAGTAATTGGAAAAAAAACAACAAACTTTTTGATATATTGACAAAATTTGTCAAAACATCAAAAATTCCACCAGGAAATGTAATCATATGAGCACAACCGTGTTTCTATTTACTAATTGTCAGAAAATCTAGCAAGAAAATGATTTAGTTTTTATTTTTCATATAACTTTCTTTGAATTAAGAAGCTTAGATACATAATGATTATTTCCTCTTTAAATAATGAAGGAAAGTCCAGAGGATGATGTCATGAATTTGGAAACTTTTGATAGGTTAATTGACACATTTGAATTAATTGGATGCACAGCTGTATTTAGTCTGAGAGATGAATGTGTTTTGGTTCAAAATGTGCAGATTGACCCCAGAACAAAAGCCAAATAACTTTTGAAGATGCTGAATGAAGTGGTAAGACAGTGTCATTATCCACAGTGAAACATGTCATGTGCTGAAAGACCTTTCAGAAAGGAAGGAGCATTTACTTCAAGGGAAACATAAAAGAGCCAATTTGAAGTTTGCACAATCAGAGGGACAAAGATTTTTGTTTTTTTTCTTAGAGACATATCCTGTGGTCTGATGAAACTAAAGTGGAACCGTTAGACCATATGGATCTCTGTTACATGTAAAGGAAAAAGTGGGTGCTTGTACCATCCTAACTGTTAAGCATGGGGGTGGCAGCATCATTCTGCGGGGTTGTTTTGCTGCAGAAGGAACTGGCACACTTCAGTCATTCAGGAGGAACAGGCCAGAACTCCAACAAAATTCTAAGAGAAATTTGTGGAAGGAAACCCAAACGGTTTGAAAAAAAAATGTGCATGTGTCTTCCTGAGAGGAAAAAGTTAGAAAATGACTTACTCCAGTTAATGTTGTGTATTATTATGTATTGCTTTTGCTGTAACTGTCGTGCTGTTGCCTGGTCTTCTGTTTCACTTTTCAGCATTTTCCATTTTAATTTGTGGTTGAATAAAATAAACTGAACTAAACCTGGGAGACTAAGGTTAATGGCCTGTGACTGCATACCATACAAACTTCATATTTTGTTTTAAGAGAGGTGATGCTGTTAGTTGACCTGGATGGGGGTTGTGGTTGGTTGCCGTGGGATTTCCACAGCTCTGGGTATCCAGGGTAGGCAGAGGCGTCAAGCTAATCCTCTTAGCCCCACTCAGTAATACACAGACAGAGACTGCCTTCACTTGCTTTCCACATCAGCCAGCTCCAGCTTTAAAAATTCACACTCTTGGATCAGTGACCAGACTGCTATGCTCTGCAAGTTTGTCCTTCCTAATAAAACGCTCTGTTCTGAACATCTGCACAGCAAAGCCCACAGAGTATACACACGCAGACATACAGCATGTATTTTATCTTCAAAAGAACTTTGCTTTTACTTCCTTTCATTTTTTGTTTGTTTAGCCTAACCCTAAACTCAGGTCACGTATATACTCCTAAACCTAACCCCTAGCCTAAAAATAGCAGGTCTCTTATAAGGCCTGGGCTTTGGGCCCCATAAGATGCAGTGGATCCTCACAACATAGTATTTGTTGGAAAAATGGCCCTTACAAGGTGAGAAATGATAACACATACACACATACACACCATAACAGAAACATACATCCACATAAACACAGACAGGATGTTCCTGGGCCATTGCAAACCTTCACCTGCTTCCTCTGTCTCCTCTCTCTCTCGTACAGTGGAGGTATGCTTGTAGATCAGTGTGTCAACGAAGCAATAATCTGCTTGGCTGCTGCACTTCTCTGGGTTGGCAGATGGAGCGGATATCCCTACCCGCCATCTGGACACCCTGGCATGGAAGAGATGTGGTCGTGGCCTCGCGCTGAGCAAGATCAGGGGATTACTGCTTCCCCCTCTATCCAAGCTATTTGTACAGGGTTGTCAAATAATGAGCACACCCTTGTGATCAGCAGCAGAACAATCATCAAACCATTTTTTTCTTGTCCAAGCTTGATACAAGCTTATTCTGTAATCTCAGCACCAGAACCAGGGGTTAAAGTCTGGAGTTATTGGTTGAAATTGTCTGATAAGATTATAATCTTGAGAGTTTTGGATTATTTTCATTATGTCAGATAGAGAAGTTGAAATGTTATGGCTTACAGGGCCGCTCTGGTCATATACTGCTTCTTCAGGTGTTTAACAGGTAGTCTCCATCCATTTCTCTTCATACCAACTCATACCAGCTTCCCTTTTTTTCTGTTTTCCAAAGGTATATCCACAGCATGATGCAGCCATCTCTCTGCTTTACTACAGGGAGGATGCTCATTTTTGTTCTTGTCTTATTAAAAGACGTTCTTCCACTTGAAGATCATTTTTGTGGAGTGGATAATAATGCTACAATAATATTGTGTTTCCAGTCTAAAGACAGTGCAGTGTCGCCTTAGCTGTGTATCTCTTCAGCTACTCTAGTGTTACATTGGATTTCATGGTTGCTTCTCTTGTTAATGCTCCCTTTGGCTCCTTGTTAGTTGTTTGTGAATGTGTTGGTAGGTTTGTAGTTGTGTTATACTCTATCCATTTTTCAGGAATGAAGCATGAGACTTTAAAAGTGTGGGACGCTGCGTTATAAACTAATCCTGCTGTGGTATGTTCCTTGGTCTTTGTGATTGGTTAGCTGTTTGCTCACCATTGTTCTCTATAGGTGTATTTATACTGAACTTAAATAACACACATATAGATGATTTACCAGCTTTATTTGCATTAAATTTGATTGGAATAAGAGGACTGAATACCAATCTACAGAACACTAACATTTTTATTTGTAAAGATTTTCCTTCATCTTCAGAATTAGGAATTACTTTGTTGGTTTATTATGTAGCATCCCATATGAATTGCATTAAAGTTTGTGTTGTAACTCAACCAGATAAGGAACAGTTCAAGGGATACGTTTACTTTTTCAAGGAGGTGCATGTGTTTGTCTGACCCAAACTTTGCATAAGTATTCATTATGGGTCCATATGTGGTCATCTCGCAATCAAAAATGTTGCATCTCATTACACCGTCTACATGTTTTGGGAAAAGACTGAGTAGTAATTTGAAGGACAGATCACAAGGAATAATAACTAGAGAGAAAACATGTCCTTTGGTTCAACATAACTTCCAATCCGAGGCAGAAACTGAGAAGGCAAACATGAAACCTGAGGGCAGCATTGTGTTCAGCTACACCCCGAACATGAAGCAGCAAAGAGATTCTATATGTCTTTCTCTCTTATTTGGGGGTTTACAGGATTTTTTTATTTAAAAAAAAAAAAAACTGCAAAGGATAAAAGATGCTTACATTCCATGTCACGTCATAATTTGCTTCACATCCATATTTTCACTTGAGGCACACACGAGGATCAGCATTGAGGGCGCAATGATTGCAAGTTTCATCTCAGAGTAACTCCATGCTGAAGAGGGAGGTGGACTTAATTACATTACTTTACTGTATGTTTGGCCAAACAGTTTCAGTGCCACTGACAGACCGCGGCCAGATTGTTTTTAGCTGAGAACAGTATGATTACAAGGGTTACAAAGCAGTGCAGCTTGAGTTATCACGTTGAACTGACTCACAAGTTTACCTTTGTAAGGGGGCTTCTCTCTCTCCCTCAAAGATTTAACTGATCCATTACCGTTAGATTTTTAAACATCCCCCACAAGGCAAGAGATGTCGTCAACCCACTGCGGATTGCTTCCATTAACTGAGCATTCTCTTGTTCTCTTGCTCTTTTTCCTGTTTCCTTTTTTTTTTCATGTCCAATAAAATGCACATCTGGACAAGGGTTAACAAGTATTTTTAGCAGCATTTACGTTGCAGAGCAGGAAGCTCCTCCAGCAGGGAAAAACCATCTCTGTTCTTCTCCTGCGCCTATTGAATCACGTCCTAATGCACACCAGACATCAGCACTCACCAGGGGCTGTCTGTGGGTGTTTCTGGCTGAGAGGTGAAGCTTGCCGTGCTTCTTGTCTGGCCAGGCAACAATGGGATGACTGTGTATGTGTTTGACAGTGTTTGCATGAGGGACACTAAAACAATTGATCCTGAGACCACTTCCTCTGCGTCCTCGTTGTATTGTTGTTGATTAGAAGAAGCATTCCACAGTTTGAGTAAGGACGCAACACAAAAAGCTTAGAATGAGTGTTTGAGTTTGGCTACAGACACTAAAAACGTCTATTTAAACACTCGATTGAAAATATTTTGAGCCTGAAATGTTTTCTTTTTACTGTAATGGAAGCTAAGATTTCGTGAATCAGTAGATTCATCCTTAACAGACCCGCTTAATAGCAGAAACGTTTTTGTTACACCTCTGAACCAAAGTCATCTTTCGTTACTCTCCATTTGAAGTCTAAAGTTGAAATTTGAGTTGAAATTATAAAAAAATAGTTGGTCATAACCTGCATCCTAGCTGAATTTCTAAATGTAGGAGGACAAACCAACTATGCTAGCTGTTTGAATCTCCCAGATGATGAAGCTGTTCAACAACAGCCCAAAACAGCAAGGGAAGTAGTTCAATGTACCACGGCACATAAGTCCATGTTTCAGTCGTTACCATGACAACCCTGGCTACAGGCTGGTATAGAAAGATGTCTGACCAGCTGCCTCATGTAGAAATCATGCATATTATGCTTAAAATCTGTTGTGGCACAAGTTAGTATTATTTAACTCAAGGAGCCTGATGTTTGTTCATAATTTTAATATTTTATTGTCTAAGCTTAAATTATGAAACTGAAATACAAAATGTTTTTTTTTTAAATTGTTTCATGTTTGAAAGTTAATCATAAGACATGTTTGGTGTACTACAAATACATATGAAGCAACAAAAAAAATCAACATAATGTCTTTTGCTAAAATAATATATGTATGCATAAAATGCTACTAAATGTAAGATCATGTTGATATTCTCTTACAATGTTGAATGCTGCTGAGTGCCATTTTAAGACTATACTAGTGTTAATAATGTATTAATCTCTTTCTCTCCTTCTTTCTCTCCTGGTCAGTAAACCTTAAACAAAGAGCCCAAAGAGGACACTTGGTAATCATCTTCCAATTGCTGGACAGTTGGTGGTTTGATCTTTCACCCTGTCAGATGCTGTGCTGTCCTGGGATAAGACAGTGAATGTCCCACTGTCTTCAATGTACTTAGTGGAGACTACACTGTGCTAAATATACTGTAAACATCCTCTTCTGGACGTGATGCATTTGAAACAATAAAAAAACAACGAGGCCAGCAACATTTATTGAAGTCCAGTTCAAATGTAGCAGGAAATGTCAACATGATGATTACGGATTGAAGGCTCACTTTCTTTAAAAACTCACAAAGTTCCTCTTGAAGAACTTTTATTCAATTTTCTGAGGCTCAGTTAGGTCAAGGGAAAAACGAAGTGTGATTATTTCAGCCAGTCAAACCAGTACAAACGAGGATTAAAGCAAATTCTAGGTTGAATTCCTTCATTCTTTATGTCAATACTGAGTAGTTTATCAAAAGACACATGCTGTCCGTTTCTGACATCTGCAATCTATGTCCACATGAGGCTGCCTTATCCACCACTCATTCCAGTTAAGATCAGAGGGTATTGGTCTCTGACCAGGAGGCATAGTGGAGGCTTTTTTATTTATGACCCGAACTTCCCCTACTGTGCAGACGCACTAGAAACCCAGCTGCGCTTTGAAGCAAATTATTGATGATGTGGATTTATGATGATTTGTAAAGGTTTTAAAGTCAGAAGTTTCAGCGGCATGTTTGTTAAGCTCTGCCTGTGAACCTCACAAAATCAAAGCCGTGGCTCTTCTGTTATAGTGTAATTTTGCCTACTTTAAGTAAAGTTTGGATAACACAGAAAAATCTTAGATTATCTGATTTAATTTACTTGATCTCGGACTCAGTGTGGGAGCCTTGGCAGCGCCTGTGGCACCTGCAGCAGCCGCTCCTTAACTGGTCAGATGCACCTCCGACTGGGAGTATGTACCCTCTTTCATCTTCCGCTCTCCTCCGGTTTCATCCCACAGCCCTTTTCATCCATCAGAGGCCTCCAGTGTGTCCCTGCCAGTTCACTCTCTGCTTTCCTTAAAAAGAAGAGGGGCGGGGGGGGTTAAAGGCAGCAAGCTTAACTGTCTGTGCCAGCCGCTGTCAGCTCCCAAATCCAAGGTGCTAACGTTGGAAAGAATTTTTGTAGCTCAACAGAGTCTGTTTGAAAGCTGGCCGAAGTGAAAAGACTTCATATTCCTAGAAATGTTAACACATGGGGTTTTGCTATACCTCTTCTTGTGGAACAGTCTTTATTGACACAATCTGCAGAGAAAGGGGCAGCCCAGACTAATGCAATGAAGTTGCATTAAGACTTAAAATTGAAGAAAACAGAGGTCTGTCTGCAGAAGAATCTGTCAGCTTAAGCACCAATGAAACCTGAGTTTAACACCAGGCTTTAGATGTTGGGTGTGAGAGAGATAGTTAAGCTCCCATGTTGAAGACATCAAGGAGTGAGGCCTGTGGCAGTTTAGCTCCTGGTAGTATAACCCCCTATAAAGCAGGGCTATTAAAATGCTCCTCCTTTCACACGGAGTCAGGAGAGTTAATCAGAACCAGAGCACTGGACAGAACCACTAACAAAAATGCTGAGGCCATTGTGGCGTTCGTGGAGACTGGAGCTTAAAAGGTTCAGATAAAATCCCACCTGTTAGGGAGAGAACCATTCAAACATGTTCACTTTTTGTGATAAACTAACATTAAGTAGTGGATATTTGTGAAGTTGAAAGAAAATTATATATTTTTTACAAATAAACACTTGAAAAGCGTGTCACATTTGTGTTCTCTTTTACTCCGATGCCCCAGATAAAATCCAAGAGCTCAAATTGCCTTCAAAAGTCATCTGGTTGTGAAAAAAATCTTTCTATCTGGAATAAAATGAAGGAATGCTTCATTTCTGTGTAGGCCAGGATTGACTTTTAAAGATTTGTTTTGAGGTTTGTCTATCAGTAAAGATTTTATTTATTTTTTTTAACAAGTATTATTGGTTTTACAAAGTACCACCATACAGGGGACAAATGTCAATGGATGCCACTTTTTAAATTGGCATTTGTGAATAAAAACTGATAACTATGTTTATTTTTCCTACCACTTCACAATTATTGACTTTTAAATACTTGTGGTTGTAATGTAACAAAATGTGAAAAAGTTCAAGCAGCAATAATAATCCCTCATAATGGAATATATTTTAAAATGAAGCTCTCCTCAGTGCTTGTCTGTGTTTTGCTTCATCTGTGGTCAGGCAGGTGCATTGACCAACTCCCTCTAAACCCCCGGGGGTCACATTTGGCTTATTAATGTCATTTTCTATCCTCACACACTTTTAACCAACTCCCAAGCTACTACAAAGTTTAGTTAAGTGGCCTAAAATCACCAAAGTAATACGAAAATAAAGCAAGTATCTCAAGAAGCATTGCTGTTCAAAAAATAAAAAGGCAAAATAAATTTTTTTTGCCCTCCATGTTATGAGTTTTTAGTGAAGTTAAGCCTCCCTCCTTGATCATATGTGTTTGCCAGGATTTCATGTAGCAACGCAGGTTGCTGTGGGAGTAAATCACTCCATCCCTGCTCATCCGGCTGAGGCCAGGGGCCAGAAAGGCTCTCGGAGACGGCCGGGAAGCCTCTGAAGCTCTCCAGGATGTAGCTGTCAGCTGATCCTTCGTTTGGGAGGGGAAGAAGGACAGGAAGAAGGCGGGAGGGAAATTGGCAGGTGTGGATAGGACGAGCGAGTTTGGGCTCTCTCTTTCCCCAGCTGACGGTAACATTGCCAAGGTCTGCTAAAGACATATAAAAGGCCAGATTCTCTCTGTGTTTTTCTCCTGCTTTCCTTCAGCCTCCTTTGCTCCTGTAAGAAATGTTCAGCTGCTCCGTCTGCTTTTGTTGAGGCATATTTTTGGGGACAGCGGGGTTTGCAACACAAACTCTAAGAAATTACAGTTATGGGGACGTACTGTTAAGTTTCTCTTAGCTAAAGATATTTAGAATATTTTACATTTCATTAAGTCACAGATAGTAAAATCAGTTGAAAGAAGCCTGCAAAAGAAGGTTTAAAATATATCTATTTTAAACAGATGTATACAGTTCTCATCCAAGAGTGGGAGGCGAGCACAGAGCTCCGTACAGTCTGAAGAAACTGGTCTGACTCTGGAAGAGACATGTATGACTTGATGCATAGTTTTTTTAAAAAAAAGAGATTGAGTTTCTTATATTGACTTCTTCTGCAGTATGGATTTCTTTACATCCAAAGCTCAGTGCTTTGGCTCCATATGTTACTTCAGTCACTTCCTGGTACAAGAAACTTTCACCTCTAACTCAGCCCTCTTGCTAAGTCACCTGGAAAAGCCCAACCCACTCTCCCCTCCTCTCCCCAAAGCACCACACAGGCTCTTTTGAGTCTTTCTACAAGTGTTTGTTCAAATGTCTCTGTAAGACAGACTCGAAGTCTAGTCACTGTAGTCTTCAGTGATACTGTTTGAAACTTTGTAAGGCACATAGAATAGAACAGCATTTGTTTTGGAGTTTCATGTCAGTTGATTTTTGAAACCGTTGTGATATCTGGAAAGGAGCAAAGCATATCTGTGGACACCGTCTGCCAAGCATAGCTCCTTTCCCTTTCATGTTTTATCGTGAACGTTAGTGTTGGCCTCTGTTTCTCATGCTTACCCAGTTTGAATGATGTTTTGCAAGCAGAGAGAACAGGAAAGGCAGAGCAGACATGGAAGAATAGAGGGATATCCCCTTACAGAGTTGCCTCCTTTTTCCTCCAGGATAGAAGGGTTGAGAACTTTGGAAAGGGTGGGGGGTTGGTAAATCACATCACCTGTCTGCATTCAAGCTTCTGCACTCCCAAAGTAATTCATAAAGATTCATGCGGTGGTGTGTGTCTTTATGAATCCCCTCCCCTCTGAGGCCTAAGTCATGTCCCGTTGCTCTGTTGGTGTGTGTATGTGTGTGTGCTCATAGACATTCAGATTAGCCCTATGTGGCCCAGATTACAACAGGATCAGTGCTACCATATATTACACCAGCCTCTGAGCTATCATTGGGACAGTGCGCCAGCAACAGCTTTAAGATCTTAAGACCCCATTTAATTACAGTTATACAAAGAGCAAAAGTACAGTAGCCATTTTACACAACCTGTTATTGAGAAATCTGCATGCAGCATTGGAGCTTCAGCTGGAAAATGGTTGTTTTGACAAGAATGAAAGGGGGAGCATGGCTGTAGTCCTCAGGTACTGCGCCTCATTTGCTTCACACAAACACATGTGACATTTATGGGCTCCACTCTCCCACTCAGATTGCGCCCATCTTGTGGCAGTAGCTGGTAATGCGTCACTGGATGAGAAACGTAACCTTTACTAGCTCGTTGTATTGGTGCAGATTGATTTGGGGTCCTTCCAGCGAATATCAGTCACTACAGCTCAACTAATTTGACATTTACAACTTCCTTTCTCACATTTTGTCATGCTACAACCACAAACTTCACTTTTTGGTATTCTGTGTGAACCAACATAAAGTGGAAGGAAAATGATTCATGTTTTGAAATTTTTTTCCCTAATAAAACCCAGGAAACTGTGGCATGTATTTATATTTAATTCCTCTGAGTCAATAATATTTTGCATAGCCATTTTTTGCTATAATTGTTTCTCCAAATCTTCAGGTCTATGTCTATACCAGCTCTGCACAGCAAGAGATTAATTTCCCATTCTTGTTTGCTTCTATGCAAAATGTCTCATGCTCAGTCGGATTTCATTAAGAGCATCTGTGAACATCATTTCACGTCCTGCCACAGGTTCTAAATTGGATTTGGGTCTGGACTTGACTGGGCCTGTCTACCACCTCAATATGCTTTGATCTAAATCATTCCACTGCAGCTCTGTCTGTATGTCAGGATCATTTTTCTGCTCGATAGATGAAACTCCACTTCATTCTCTGGTCTTTAGCAGCTCAAAGCTGGTTTCCTTTGAGCATTGCCACATAATTAGCTCCAGCCATCTTCCCATCAAGTGTGACCAGCTTTCCCGTCACGCTGTGGTATCCCCACAGCATGATGCTGCCCCCACAATATGTTAGCCTCAGGGTTTCCCCCAGTGTGTTATAAGCCTGGCGGGCCACCAGGCTTTACTTGTGTCCCCACCAGGCTTAGCATTTGTTATTTATTTAAGTTTTTTTTTTTTTATGTTTGCATTTTTAAGACTTTATAGTTGGTTTTCAGATATTAATCTTCAAATCTTCCAGTAACTCATAATTATCAAGTGATATTTTCCAATTTCCTGTCAGTTTTAAACATTTTTTAACTCAAAAAAGTAAAAAAAGTAAAAGTAAAAGTATTTTATGAACCGTAACCTATGGAAGAACGCAGTGTTTAATTCTGAAAAGAAATCTTACTGCATTTAATACCACTGACGTCTCATGCAGGTGAACTTCATAGAGCATTGGAACCTAAATAATTCAACAAAAACAACTGCATATTCTGCTTATACTTTTTTGCAGCTCTGTGTTGGAGCGGTAATGTGTTTTGTCTTGACATTCTCCTGGGATTAGATCTGCGATTTCAACATGTAAACTTCTGAACAATCAGCAATAGTTTGTCTTTATGTTGTGTCTCCAAGGTGCCACCAGGGAAATCGGCTCTGCTCTGACAAGAATGTGCATGCGACACCGTAGCATTGAGGCAAAATTAAGACATTTCACAAAGTAAGAACCACATGTATATTTTTCTATATCTGTTTTGTTCCTTTTCTTGCACTGGAACCTTTTTTGGGGTTTTCTGTGCTTGAATTTACTTCCATGTTTTAAGCTTCATCCTTGTCTTGTTCCCGTAGTGTTCTCATGGAAGGTCTGGTGACGCCACTCCAAGACAGGATAGAGGAATGGAAGAAGACAGCTAATCAGCTTGACAAAGACCATGCCAAAGGTACAGCAACAAGACAGTGTAATAAAATCGGCTCGTGCTCTGTGTCTCAGTGTGAGTTGGAACATTGATGCATCTTTTCTCCTCCACTTTCTCTTTACAGAATACAAGAGGGCTCGTCAGGAAATTAAAAGAAAGTCGTTAGATACTATTAAGCTCCAGAAGAAAGCAAGGAAAGGTGAGGAAACCGTGTAAGGCATGCTTAGTAATCAAAACCTTGAAATTTAAGATGAGAGAAATCAGTGGGCAACTGGCTGTTGGGCTGTGCAGTGGTATTACAGTGAACTAGCGCCATCTAGGGTGTAGAATGAGACATTCACGTTCTGTCAAATCGAAATCTACAGCAGCCTCAGTGGCTCCTCTGCAGCTAAGGATGGTTTTCTTTATAAATCAGAGTAATTTCCCTTCCTCTTGCTGTGCTTGCATTAGCCCCTACTGCTGGTTCTGATTAACCTTCAATTTTAACATGCCGGCGGTACGAGCTAATCATAAACATGCAATGCAGTTTGATGCACCTAACGCTGCCTGTTCTTCTGTCTCTCCATCCCTGCAACCCTCCTCTGTTTCTTTCTGGCTTTTCCCCCTGGCTGTAGAGCTTCTAGGTATGTCTGCTGCACTTTGCCTTGTATGAGAAACTCACATGCAAGCATCTAAACCATCATTAGCTCAATCTGCCGTCAGAAAAAAAAAAAAAACTGTGCTGTCTTAGCATTTTTAGCTGGAGGATGAAAGAGTTTAATACGCTTAAAGAATGTGCTTGCACGAGACGTTGGATGAAATTTGCAAGGGAAGATTGACTCTCCTGTCAGCTCTGCAGTGAAGTAACTGGTTGCCAGATGTCATTTGACTGAGCTAAGCAAAAAAAGACTGCTCTGCTCAAAAATAGCAGAATCCACCTACAAGCATTTTAGACTTAGAAATTAGCACACAGTGATATGTTCAATTTATATACGAAAGAACTGAAGTCTAAAAATTGCACAGCGTTCTGGGTAAAAAAAATTAAGCTGCTGCTTTCTTCCAGGTACCGTTAGTTTAATCTATGCCTGCTGCCTCATGGCAATTGCTTTATTTACAATATTCAATATATGTTAAAGGACTAAATACAGGCTGTTAAATTTAAACTCTAAGTACAGCTACTATTGGCATTGTAAATTCAGAAAATGAAAATCATATGAATGATAGATACATATAGCTAATATTTGTTAGATAAACTGACCTGGCAGAGTTAAGAGCTTAACATTTTGGCACATCTATAGAGATGTGTCAGACGCTACAAATGTTATTTTTGTTCTCTAGCATAATCTCACAGCAAAATATAGAAAAATAAAGTGTTACGTTTGAGCATCGTACCTCTAGATTGCCCAGAGAGCATCTCCTTTGTTCTCTATCTTTGTTCTAGATTTTCTGTTCAGCTCATAAGTTTTCTAAACAATTTAAGTCTGGGGAAGAGTTGATTCTTGTCTATAAAAACTTGGTTGTCAGTTTTGGATCGTTGTCCTGAGACTCATTGACGACCCTTTTTCTGACAGCGCCAGAAAAAGCGCTGTCCAGGTGTTTTGAAGAGATTGTAGATTGTAAAATCACAAGACCCTCATCATACTTGTCAGTGGGCATGAAGTGCTTTTCCACATATTGAATTTTAGTCTGATTCGATTAGTATCATCTGGCCAAAGCATGCATTTCCGTGCTGGTAGAGTTCAGAAGAATCCACATATTTGCATTCGCAATGAAAGGACAGACAATGCCTTGCCTCTGCGTGCTTCCCAAGCAAGTGGTTGGCATGTAAGTAGCAGTGAAAGCTTGTTATTGAGACTCAATGGCCCTAAGATGCCACTTTTTGCTAAAGTTTGCATATAGTAAGATTTTCTTATTTATTTATTTCTTTTTTAGCTCTTTTATGATCGTACTCACAGTGTGTTTTGGTAAGACAAATTTGGATCCTCATTCAGTGTTGTTGCCACAGTTTCAGTTGTTCTTAAAAAAGGAACTCTGGGTTTGTTAATTAAAAATTCATGGACACCGAATAACCTAAAAAAAAAAAAAAAAAAAAAAAGAAAGTAAATAATTCATTTTAGTTAATTTTTATTAAAATAAATATTTCCTGACCTGTTGCAGTGTGGGATTTTGCCACTATATTAAGAATTGGGGGGTGGGGTCCAGTAATTGTGTGTTATGGTGCTATATTGCAGTTTCTAAAAGCCCTCCTACAATATAACAGTAGTGGAAAACAGTTGGTAAATACTAGATGTAATCATCAGGAAAAGACCTTCAATACTTAAATTGCCATGACTTTCTGCGACAAATCCAAAAATGATAAAATCACATCCCTGTTTCCAGTTTGTTAGCCTCTTGAAACTTTAATGTGATTTAAAAATTCGAGGAAAGTATGATTTTTATGTTCTTTTCAAACCTTTTTTATAAAGTAAGAAACTGTTGTTAAAAATGGCCAATAAGCCAATCCCTCTGATGTATGCTTCTTTGTCACACCCTGACATTTAACTGGTGATGACTGCAGCCTGAAAATTGTGTTTAAGAACCTCTGAAAGGACAACCAGTCACATTTTTATGGGACTCTACGTTTAATTAGTGTTCTTACATAAGTCTGCTCTGAAAGATTGACTTTGTTCCTGTTAATTTATGGTCAACATAAAAAAAAAAAAGCCAATTAGTTTAATTTGAACTATTTATTGTTAAACACACATATGTGTGTTGTCAGTGACTATAGTTCATATCACCGCAAAGTTATCGAAGTACCAACGTGGAATTACTAGTGTTGATTATTTTTAAGAGTCAACTAAAAATGCTAAGATACGCATGCCCTGTGGTGAACATGTTAGTTCAGATCAAAGCAATCAAAGCAGAAATGCGGCGTCTCATTAATCATTTTCATCCCTCATGTAACTGTGGTATGCAGCTCTGATCATTCTACACATACTCGTCCTCGTTTGATGACTTCTTCCAGATTCCTCTCTCTCCCATGTGCATGAACCATTTAAGTGTGAAGTCTGTCAGTGCATTAACCTCTAGTCCACAGCTGCTCATCATTATTTATTCTAATCAATGTTTATTTTCTTCTTCTTTCCCCTCTCCTTGACACTTTATGCTACTGCTACAATCATCACCCATCCCCTTTCAATCCTCAATGTCTTTTCCCACTGTTTATCCAACTCCCGTTTCCTCCCACGGTTTGCAAACTGTGCTGCTGCCTCACTCAGGCCGGGGAAATCTGCGCCCTCAGCTGGACAGCGCCATGCAAGATGTCAGTGACCTGTATCTGCTGATGGAGGAGACAGAGAAGCAGGCGGTGCGAAGGGCGCTTCTGGAGGAGAGGGGACGTTATTGTATATTTATCAACTTCCTTCAGCCGGTGGTGGTGAGCAGCGTTTATGCTTTATGTCCACAAGAGCTCCAAGGCTAAAATCTTCTTGAGCTTTCCTCGTCCTTCGCCGGACGACTTTTGATTTATTGTGTTTTTTTCGCACAGAATGTGGAGATTGCCATGCTGGGAGAAATAACCCACTTACAAGCCATTGTTGATGACCTTACCATGTTGACTGAAGACCCGCACAAGCTGCCACCCGCCAGTGAGCAGGTAACAAGGCTGAACTGCTCCTAGTTCTCATAATGCTATGAAAGTAAATGATGTACAATTCTCTTCTGCACACAGTGAACGGGAGAGTGAAGGAGGTAAAATAAATCTCCATAGCTCACTGGTAGAAAACTGCAGAAATTAATGTCATCTTGGGGTCCTTGACTTTCCATGTTAATCAACAGGCACATGCAGTGTTTTTGTTTGGGAGGCCAGAAAAAGGTCTTTCCATCCTCACATCACAAATGTAAACATGTAGCGTTGGCGAAATACGGCCTGAACTTTAACTGGAACCTTGTGCTTTGTTGAGACGAGATTAAAATCTGTGGCTACATCACAGTCCCATGGAAACTAACCGCTCTCTGAGCCATCTGTGGTAGTTAATATATGACGCTAATCAAAGGAAGTGCAGATTGGAGCTCTGCACATAAAGTAAATGTCTGGAAATTCATAAAGCACATCAGTGGTGTCTGTCGAAGACCTTTCTGTTTTTTCCAATCTTAAAGCATAACAGCTACTGAAGAACTGATATGTACCTGAAGTCCTGTTCTCTTTTGGTGACCTTAAGCTCCACTCACACAATTTGTGTTAATGGCAAAAGGTGTGTGTCAAATATAGTGCAGGAGCGGTCTCTGTGTGTTTTCATCTTTAATCCCAAACCAAAATAATGCCCACTCCAGCTGCAATGCCACTGATCGAAACCTTTGAGGTGAAGTAAAGAAAAGAGTCCATAAGATAGAGAGAGAACTGGCCAGTGTTGTACTATCGGGTTTGATAAAGTAGTAGCAGCTTTCCAAATTAACATCCGTGTGTCAGTCCACGTTTTATAATTTTCCTAAAATAATAAGCTCTTATGCTGCATCAATTAGCCTCAAGAAAACTCTTATATATGACACTTAAAGTTGTCATCATCATTTCTTTGATGGATTTCTGCAGGTAATTCGGGACCTGAAAGGCTCTGATTACAGCTGGTCCTACCAGACTCCTCCTTCCTCCCCGAGCAGCACCAGCTCCAGGAAGAGCAGCATGTGCAGGTACAGCCTATAAACACACACAGGTCCTTTTGGTTCACTGCAATAAAAAAAAAAATCCTCTGCAGGCATTTCTGAAAATAGATAAAAAATAAGAAAAAAACCCTCTTCTTTGACTAAGAACTTCCAGGATCTTTCTTAAAGTTATTTATGGCTGGGTTGGTAACGATGGATATTCTTAACAGTGGAGCTGTTCTGAGTAAAACGCATGCGCAACCTTAACATCACGCCTCCTAATATCAAAACTTTGAAAGACATATGTATTAATATAAATTCGATGTGTCATCCTGACTACCTGTGACAGTCGACATGCAGCACCTGTGGTACCTTGCGAGCTCCTCGGCTCCTTGCTCCAGGCAGATTTGTCATTTTCAAGCTTCTTACAGCCAGATTACGTCGAAAGCTGTCAAACATCACAGGCAGAAAGGCACCAGCTTACACAGTAACCAAAACCAGCATTTTTTTTTTTTTTTTAGGCTTTGACAGTTTATTTATAGATGTGCAGTTTTGAGATCGAGAGAAAAGTCTGCCTTCAAACAGGACCCCTTGTAATGGGGGAGTTGAAGGGAAATCACCTTGCTTTGCTGTTAAAGTTTCTGTCAGAACCTCAGTGATGTTTGAGGCAATTAACGCTACACCCTATTTTTAGTTTGTCTGTGTTTATTCACTCATAAATGTGTAAATACACAGCTCACGTGTTTTAGAGAGGATAAAGAAAGGTGTTTTTTTTATTTTGCTTTAGCAATAACAAAGCTGCATTAAACTTTTGTTGTTTTGATAAAACTGTTCTCAGCTATGACATACAGACCTGTTGACTAATACTGATTATTGATATCAACTGATATTAAACCCTTATTTCGTGATAATCTTTTTTAGCTACTATCAGTGCAAGTGTGGATTCATACCAACTGACACAGTTGGCAATATAAGCCAACACTTTCACTATTGCATGACTTTTTTATAATAGTGAGCACCCCAAAGATACATCCTTGCTAATATTTGGATAAATGTCCGTTACTAAGCTGCAAATGAATCACACTTGACTATTAACAAAGTCAGATTCTTAAGTTTCACTTCAGATTAACAGCTAGACACCTGGCACCCAGACATACTTCAGTTCTCAAGCAGGACAATGACGTGAAGCTGTGAAAATAAACCAGATTAAATGCAATCTACCACTTCTGGAAAGTTTTATCAGTCTTTTTAAACCTTTCACCCTGAAACAGAACTATTGAAATAAATCACTGGAAGCATGGATGTACACTTCTCGATGAAGCAACATTGGTCCACTACAACCTCAATGTGGGTGAATCAAAGCAGAAACACATCTTGCTTTTTGACAGTACAAGTACTTACAGGTGAACATAGCTTGTTATTCAGTGCCAAAGCCCAACAGTGTCCGCAGGAGCTCCAGCTATGGTGAAACTATGACCCAACCATCTCCGCATTCCAAGTTTGCCCTTGTTAAAGTCACTCAAATCCTTATTCTTGTCCATTCTTTCTGCTTCCAACACATTAACGTCAAGGGCAAAATGTTCTGTTGCTGCACAGTACTTCTCTCCCACTGCCACGTTGTCAGCCTGATGAGTTAATCAGTGTTTTCAATTTTAGCCCATCTCATGGTTATACTCAGATAGCTGCAGAATCATTAGTGTATCTGTGCAAAAAAAAATAAATAAATAAAAAACAGGATTATTTATCAAAGGCGAGGGAAATAGAAGACGGTCCCTGGTTTTAAATAAATAATGATTATTCAATTTGCCATGTTTAATTTGGCATTCCTCCTTAAGCCTCATTCTAGAGAATGAAGATTAATGAGAAGTGATAACTGCGGATGCGTTCCGTGGGGAAGTGAGGAGGGGAGCGGGTGTGGGGGAGGAGGAGTGCCGCTGGAAGGTGCGGAGCGCGTTTCTAAATGTGTGGGTGACAGAGGAAAGCAACTCTGAACGGAGATAACAAAGCAGCAGACAAAATGCACAAAGCCAGCTCTTAATCTTCAGAGGAGAAGAAAAAATCAAATAAAGGGATAATGTTTTAATGCTCTTTGATGCTCCAAAATTAAAAGAAAGGCATCATTTAGCAAACATTCACGGTTGCAGCTTTTATGATCAGGTTTTTAATTTAGCCTGTCCTGTTTCTGCACAAATCCTCTCCTAAAAAAAGAAGAAGCACATTTCATAAAAAAAAAAATGAAAAGAATAAAAAACATGACAATATTGATTATGGGATTGTTCATTGTTCACACTCTGTTTGTAACATTGTGCCAACAGCTTGCTTCAGATGCCCTCAGCGGGAGCGCATCGGCTCAGCAGCGTCTCCTCCCACGACTCTGGCTTCGTCTCACAGGATGCCAACACCCATTCTAAGCCTCCGTCACCCATGCCCTCGGATATCACCAGCCAGGTAGCTGTCTTTGTTGTGAATCTGAAAAGTCTTTCTTTTTTTTAATCTAAATAATACAAAGAAACAGGATTTTGTACTCCGGCAAAACTAGGACCAAAGCAGTCTTGTGCTCCCCAGAGATTCCAGTAATGCTGCAGGGCAGGAGGCAACAGCAACAGCTTCACTTTCTTGTCAAAGTAACACAGTGCTTTAAAATAAGTATTTGCTCTTACATTTTAATGTTTTTTAGACTGATTTTAATATGAGCCAAAAAGTAAAATTTTAGTCCTTCCTCTAGTAAATTAAACCTTTATTTTAATTTATTAGGGGAAGAAAAACATCCTTTCTTTGTTTTTGTCTGATATTTGTATTTGTTTGATCATTTGAAACACGCAAGTTTGACCCAAAAAATGCAGAAAGAGAAAAATTTCAATAGGGGTGAAATATGTTTTTTTTCCCCCCACCACTATAAATTGCTGCTGTTTTTTAACCAACAATTATACCCAATCTAGTGTAGCAAGTCTACTTTTTCATGTTTGAATGTCAGATACAAATCCCTCGTCTCAGCAAGAGCTTGATAGTCAAACAGAGATTTTCACTTTCAATGTAATCATTTGCAAATATGGAGTTCTTATCCCACTGGACTGATAAAGTTATTCATGCTCTCATGGTCTGAACAGATTGCAGTGTATTGAAGACACTCAGTAGTGCTCCAGCACACCAGCTGATGCAATGTTCCTTTTCTGAATAAATGATCTTACAGGCTACTTTATTTTCGATCTCGGCTGCAGTCTATAGATCCCATAAGAGAAGGGGAAGAGAAAAAAAAAATCCTTCTAGCTAAAGCTTATCAGCGCTCTTTTTTTTTTTTTTCCCAACTCCCAACCCTCTTCCTGTTCATCTCTCCCACCTACCTCCTTCTCCTGATTTCCTCTGCAACTGTTCTTTACTTCATCTTCCCTTCCCCAGAAATCCACAAGCTCAGCCTCCTCTGAGGCCTCAGAAACCTGCCAGTCTGTCAGCGAGTGCAACTCTCCTACAGCGGTTAGTACTGCATGCATCCTACCAACGCTCACAGTCATGCACTCACACACGCTGATTCGCAGCCCGTTTCCTCTCATTGTTAACTACGGGTTTTTTAAAAAAGCCCGTTGGCTGCTCACGGCAGCCGCACTGCAGTGTGACTTGGACTACTCCTGGATGTTGAGTGCTCTGACTCAGACTTGTCTGTCCATTTCCGCAGTATGGCTCATGCTCATCCTTCGGTACCTTCCGCCCTGCTTTCTCTCACACTGGCACCATCAGGCCTCTCTCTGTCATACTCCCTGCGTCCCCCACATTTAACCACTCACCTGGATCCAACAATCCTTCACCCACATCAAAGGTTCCTAGCTGGAAGGTTTGTTTTTGTTTGCAGTTTTTAGTTCTGAGTTTGTATTTTTTTTTCTTGCTGCTTTGCATTTTTTTTTTGTGGTTTATTTTTTGCTGCTAACTTCACAATCACCCTCATGCTGTTGCCCACCGAGCTCAGCTTTCCAGCCTTTCCTTCAGATTGTGTGTTAACTGAGAATTAACACTGTCACAGCCTACCCTGGTCTGCACGTATCTGCACACGCCTCTAAGCAGTCTCCGAGCCAAATGTATTTAACTGAGAGTACAACTGTTGGATGGCACAAAAAAAGGAAAAAAAAAACTGGAGATGCAAAGTTGGAAGAGCTGTCTAATTTTTCCATCTGCTCCAGCAGGACTGGGCCAAGTCGAGCTCCTGTGAGCCGACGTTGGCCAGCACTCCGCAGCGCAGGAGGGACTCTGTGGAAAAGATGAGAGAACCACCCAGTCCGCAGGGATACTCCGGTATGCAACCAGGAGACCTGCACAGAGCAAGAAGTGGCCCAGGAATTATTACAGCTAAGGTACGAGAGACCCATGGAGTTTAAATGTAAATATCTGTAAATTCATTCCTATGCCTCTGGGATTGAAGTGTGATTTTAATGCAAATGTGTCCCAGTCTGTGTGCATTTCCTCCATATATCTGATTCTGTGTGTGCTTCAGCATGGAGAGCCCCCGTCTCCAGCAGCCAGTACGCTGGCTATGGTTCTCACCAGAGGCCTGAGCATGGAGCAGCAGAAGAGCAGCAGGGACTCTCTGCAGTACTCCAGCGGCTACAGCACTCAGACAAACACCCCGTCCTGTTCCGAGGACACGATTCCATCGCAAGGTAAACCTCTTCCTAAAAAGCCTAGACGGTTTTATGTATTTCATTCATCCAGCAATGCCCCACGAATTCAAAGGAGTCCTGGTCAATCTTACAGCATGAAGTGCATTTAGTACATTGCACTTTTGCACATTGTGTCATTTTAAAACAGGGGGAAAAAACATGCATTTCTGGGGGGAATTTTACATGACTGTTATATGAAGTAAAAGAAAAAAGGGGGCTTTCATCATTTATTTATTTTTTTTGTAGAAATGTGAAAAGTGTGGAGCTCATATGTTTAAATAGCAAAATGAAATTAATTCCTGTCAGAAATCAGTAGTTCACTTGTGTGTAATTTGTTTTTAATATAAGCACATCTATTCTGTGAACATCTCATAGGTCTGTTAAAGAGTCATTAGTAAAAGGAAAGGAGCACAATAGACAAGTCAGGGCTAAGGCTGTGGAAACATTAATTGCAGCGAAGGGTAATTGGATAAATCAAAAGTTCTGAAAAGCTTTTTGACTTCTGAAAGTGAAAACACTATGGTACAACTGTAAACCGACTAGCCCATTTATTAAGACGCCCAATGAAGACTGTGTATGTTAGCCTCTGTGGTTGTGTGTATTAATGCATGTTAAGGTACATTTGTCGTTTGACCTATTAAAATAGACAGTTTTAAGCATTTTTAGTGAGTTTTTCGAGTATTCCTGGAACATTCCTGTCTCAATATAGAAACTTGCAGGGATAATTGCTGCAAAGTGCGGTTCTACCAAGTATTGACTCTTGGGTGTTGACTAGAAAAATTATGCTGAACTTTTCAGATTTTTATAAAAAAACAAACAAAAAAAAAAGCATATGTACCTTTACCTTTCACTTCATCATATGCTCTACTTTGTGTTTTTATTGTGGAAAAATTGCAAGGAAATGCAAGTTTGTTAAATGTAAGGCAACTAAATGTGAAGAAGTTCAAGGGGTTTAAATACTTCCCAGCACAGTAATTTCCTAATTACCCTGTAGCCTGTGAAACAAATTTCCCATAGTCTCAGTGTAGTTACTGTGAAATATAATACAATAAATGAGCTGTAGATGAACTCATCAAAATAACACTTGTCAGAAATTTGATCATTTAGTGTATAAAAAAAAATATAAAAATCCACATGACTCATTCTCTCTTTCTAGGTTCTGATTATGAGTGCTATTCACTCAATGGGGATGTTGACAACGAGGGGCAGCCAGACTTTGACAAGTCCTCCACCATCCCACGCCACAGCAACATTGCTCAGAGCTACCGCCGCATGATTCAAACCAAGCGGCCTGCAAGCACAGCAGGTCTGCCTGCAGGTAAGAGCCTGCAGGGGACTCCTAATGGCGCTGGAGGAAGCAGCCCTGGAGTCATTTCCTCTGGGACGGCCACCATCCGCAGGACGCCGTCCTCCAAAACTGGAGTGAGACGCACACCATCCACGTCTGGCCCCATTCCCATCCGACCCCCCATTGTTCCAGTCAGAACTCCCACAGTGCCAGACTCTCCAGGGTCTGCTAGCCCATCCCCACACCACGGAGGTGGTGAGGAGTTTCTGTACAGTGATGACCCATCCGCTGGTGACTACATGAGGGCCTCTCCCAAGCGGATGAGTCTTCCTGATACAAGTTGGGGCTATGCAGGAGGAGGGGTGGAGAAGACTGCTTACGCCCAGCAGGCCCCCGGCATGGCCGCCCACGCAGCTGAGGAAGACCCTCAGCTTGCTGCCAACCGTCACAGCCTGGTTGAGAAGATAGGAGAGCTGGCAGCCAGCGCTCACGCCCTGGGTGAAGGTCAGTACCCGTTCCCCAGCTTGCTGTCGGGGGACACGGCTCAGCATGCACCCCAGGTGACATCGTCTGTTACCCAGGAGGACGTGGATATGCTAAAAACCATTCGCCGTGGGGTGAAGCTGCGCAAGACGGTAACCGACGATCGGTCGGCTCCCAGGATTCTTCGGTAATTCAAGCAGAGGAAAGCCCTTAAACACAAACTGAAGCACTCATAGACTGAGGCACAATGAGGAAGTAGGACAAAAGGTGGTCAATGAAAGCCAGTTGACAAATAAAGAGACTTTGAAGTATGTTAAGTAATTTCATGTCATGTATGTATTGCGTTCGTACAAAGTAATCAATTTTTTTTCTTTTTGTTGTCATTTTAATTTTTTAGTTTGGTGAGCTGTGTTGCTGTGCATCTCCGCTTCAGCCCAGTTTTTCCCAGTGGTCCCAGTGTGCAACACATTACTCAGCTGAATGCTCTTACTATTAATGCTTCGGTGTGTGCATTTCTCAATGACCACGGCACCTGTCAGTGGAAAGTGGGTGACACAGTGCTCTGTGAGCCTGTCTCGTTTCTCATCGTTGCTGTCCAAGTATTACCGTTTTGTTTCGTAAGCTGGACAGTAATTGTGTAATTTCATGTAAAAATAGAAGCAATATGGCAGTGTTTATATTGCTGTACTGTACTGTCAATATATTCTGCTATTAAACTGGCTTTTTACTAAACAACAGCTGCATTGTTTTTGCTGCAAAATTATAAAAATTATTCTTCATTAGAGTGTGACGGTTTTTAAATTATGCACATTTGTTTGTTTGTGGTTGCTGAAATGTGGAGCAGCAGTTATTATGAACATAGATTAATTAGAATGTATATTTAAATGTGCAATGTGCTCCAACTATTTCCCTTGCCTTTTGAAGTTCTTCGTTTCCTAGTCAGGTTTTTTCAGATGTGTAGATTAATTAGAGATTCATTTCCTCAAGAGCCCTCTTTACTGTAAATATTTATGCAAAAGTTAATTAGCATTTTTTTTTGTTATTTACTCACTACAATAATGATTCTTTTCCAGCTTTTTAACTTCAAAATATATGACCGTACTTTTCCTTGTCAAGGCTGCAACGACGTTTATGAGAATGCAATAATTTAAGCAGACGAGTGGGGGCGCCGGAGGCCCTTTGGCGATGTTAAACTGGTCGAATGCTGATTTTGGATCATTAATGTGAACCTTACTGGTGTGTGACGTCAAAGATTACAAGGTAGGTTGAAATGATACAGATATAGTAAGGCAAATTTTCTACATTTGTGAAAACAACGAAATGTAGACGGAAGATATTTACCAATAATGTCGTCAGAGTGCTGTTTTTTTTCCATCTTCTTCTTCTTTTACTTCCTGAGAGCTAAACGTCACTTCTAAAAACTGCAAAGCGGTTCATTTGCTGCCGAATCTAGGCCACCACGCAGCTGGGGCTAACATTGTACGTTTTTTGCTGCCCACTGTTTATTGGCAGAAATGCTAAAATCTGACGCAAAATTCTCATAAATGTTCCATTTATTTTTCAGAAACCGCTGAAAGTCCTGTCTTTGATAACCGCTCACATAACTAAAGAGTTTCTCCCTGCATGGCAGTAACAATGAACTCTGACTTGCCTTTTCTGGGAAAAGAAACCAGATTTAATAGGTAATGTTTGCGCATGAATCCCTTTTTAAAACTTGCATCAAAAGGCAACTCAGTAGTGTAACCTTGAAAAAATATAACAAGAACATAGTTTCGATTTTAAAACTTGGGAAACTAAGATTGAAAGAATGCTGGTATAAAGCAGATTTATCCCGCCTGGCAAATCACCATAAATATGAAGGTATGTCTTAAAAGCAGCAGATAAATGTTTTAATAACAAGAAACAATGTGCCACGAGAGACTTTCTTCGCATTTTAAGTTAGTTAAAATGGTGGTTCTCACACTTTAAACGACAAGTACCATTTTAGTAGTTCCAATATAGTTTCTAATTACCACCCGATGAACTGGGTGGTGCTAATACACACAAAGTCTCAGTCCTTGTGTGTGTTAGCAAATAGCAGCCTAGCTTTTTGTGTTGCTTTTGGAGCAATAGGTTATTTCCGTTGGTGGCCTTCAGTCCATGTTGGTTGGAGACTCAGTTACCTGTGGATAATGAAGCTTCAACAACCACCTTCCCAAGGTTTTAATTTATGTTCTGGGATCTATGTCATATCTGGTATATGATGGTTGGACATTCCCATTACGGTAATATTTACATGTAGTTATTTGAACAGATGGGCCAGGGATCCTCAGACATCTGGGAGTTGTACCTAAGGGTCAACCCAAACTTAATGAGGTCAACAATTCCCAATGTCTTGGATGATTTCTTGTGATTTTCTCATGATGTGATGCCTTAAATTGTATTGTCAGGTGTGATATCTGAAGCTTACAAAGCTATTACATAATTATCTGAGGTTTCTCAAAGTGTTCAAAGGCAGAGAATACTTGTGAATTTGAAGAAAATTATAAAAGCATTTCTAGTACTCTAGCATTTAGCAAATAGAAGTGATGTAGAAAACCTTAACTAATCTAGTCAATTTAGTGTCTGGCATTGAGAAATAAGTTTTGTCCACGTAACGTTTTGTACACTGTATGTTAATATCTTGTTTCATCTGTTCTTGATTTCACTTGCCGTTCATGCAAACCCAATGGGTTGAGACCCAACCTAAAACACAAACTTTAATCTGCTATCTGGAAAGTGCTTTGGGCCTCAGAGTGGTCAGAGGAACTGGGGTGGTGGTGGGAAAGTGCATATTATTGATTCCAGACTCAAAATTCAGTATGGCTACCTTGTGACTAAGTGACAGCTGCAAGAAAATACTGTTTATCTGTATGTGTGACATTGTTTTTGATTTTATAAAATCCAGAGAGATGTGCTGTTATTACATTGTGTTGCTAAGAATAGTTAGCTTGGGCATCAAACACATCAACTGCAATCAAAATAGTTTTCTAACTTGGACTAGCAACACAGTTTGGTTGGGTGTTTGTGTCCCAGATCCTAATTCACACATCAGACATGGATGCATCGTAGCACATGTAGTCACCTGCTTGTTCCTGCTTTAGTGTCCTCCACTACGTTAGTCTACTTTTGTTTACCTTGCAAATAATTGATACTCAAATTTCTTTTGAGTACCATCAAATGCTGCCCAAGTACCAGTGGTGTCTGTACCACAGTTTGAGAGCCATGTGTTAAAAAATGCTCCATGACTTTTATGTGCATGGAAATTGTCAGTCTTCTTTACTCAGATACCTCTTGCTATTTTTCACACTATATTATCTTATTCTCTTCCACCCTAACACATCTGTCATAATCATGTCAGCTTCATAAATAGAACATGGTTGAATTTACAGTGTAAATTTGGTAAATTTGGTAGAGAAACCATTCATGGTTGTAGAGAAACGACAGCCCAACTAATGGCTTAAACCTGATAGGCTAATTAACTCAGAAAAAGAGCTGGGTTTTTTTCTGCATCCAAGGTTATGGTCTGACTGAACCATGATTCAAAGAATGCTAACACTAACTCCTGCAAAAAAACAACAAAAAACGCCAATTCTACTTTATTATGCATATGATGACGTACAATTGAGATGTGTCGATTTTTGTTTTTTATGTTTTGATTTCCATGGTTAAGGGTAGCAAAAAGCTGCTTCCCAAATGAAGTTCTTTAATCACAGGCTTTGCTAATCACAGCTTAGAGAGTAAAAGTGAATTTCCAGCAAGACATGGCTCCCGAGGTTCTATTTCTAAAGAACAGCCTATTCATTAATCTTGACTGAAACTTTTCCTTTTCCCTTTTTTGCTTTAAGTGCCTGATATGGTTCCTGTTTACTGAAGCTCTTTGAAATTTTCAATTCAGAAACATCAAATACTGTGTGGATTTTTTTTTTAAAATTTGCGTTAAAATATTAAAGAGACCCATTCATCCATCCATTCGCCATCTTCCGCTTAATCTGGGGTCAGGTTGCGGGAGCAGCAGCTCTCCCCAGCCACTTGGGCCGGCTTTTCTACTGGAATCCCAGGCAGCCAAAAGACCTTTTCACACTTTTTACATATTTTTGGTTGTCTCTATGCGCTTTGAACATGCAGAAATGTTAAATTTTAGCCATTCTTCTAACTTAAGCTGTGGAAAGCATTCTCTCCCTGCTTTTCACAGGGAGACCATCTGTGAAAAGCAGTTTTTATATTTTTCCACAAATTCTCAATTGGATTTAAATCTGGACTTTGACTAAGCCATTTTATATGTGAATATGATTTAAACCAATCCATTTTAGCTCTGGCTTGCTTCTGTATGTTGTTGGTTTTCTTCATATCCTGTTGCAAACTCCAAACATGATTTCTGTAGGCTAGCAATCAACAATGTCACTCTTGTTGACTAATTTTTGTTTTGCACTACTAAAACTTGTTCCATCCGCAGATTTTCCTACCTAAGCTGTGGATATCTGCAACGTATCCAGTATTGCAGAGGGCCTACTGGCCTTTTCTCTGATCAACATTGTCCTTGCCCAGGCTCTCAGTTCAGATGGATTGCCATATCTTGGCAGGTTTGCAGTTGTGCCACACTATTTCTATTTTCAGATAATGAAGTGAAATGTGATCTGTGACATGTTTTAAAGCTTGACAAATAGACAAAATTATTTTTTACACTTCCCTTTCACTTCACCATTGTGTTGCTCGGTCACATAGAGACCTACCGTAATAAAATACTTTGAAGTTTCTGTTAATATTGTAATAAAGTGTGAAAGGTTCAGGAGCAATTAATACTTTTACAATTCTAAAACATGATGAGTGAAAGTAAATTTCCAACCTGGTTGCACACGTTGCTTTATACTTAATACTGCCTTTAATAAGCAGCTATGGTTTCCACAGCTAATGTTAGGTGGTAGCTGCCTTAAGGGGATCATAGATCAAATCTAATTAGCTGCTGTACCTAATACATGAGGGAGATGTCTTTATATTTATCCAGGCCCTTTAACTGCTTTCTGCCTTCAGGTTTTGAGGAGGTAAAATGTCCTGGGGGCCCATGAATGCTACAGTACACAGAGCTCCCTTTCCTGTGGGGTGTTGTGGTGTTTCCAGAAATGGCACTTTGAGAAAATTGTGGGGTACAAGGTTGCCTTGAATGTTCACTGCAAAGGTTCACTCATAAATGGCAACCTTAAAGCTATACGTGCCTAGTCATCCATTCTAATCGTTCCTTCATTCTCTAATAAACCTGCCTTTCACAGCTTATTATTCCTTGACATCAGCACAACGGTCTATTTTTATGATTTACCGTAACAAAAAAAAGAAAAAAAAGAAAAGGAAAAACGCTACTGGGTCTGTTGCAAATAAGAAAACCTTACTGGGTTTCAAAATTTGTTAAAACTACCTTTATATGATTTTGTAATAGTTAAGCCTCCTTTCAAAAAAAGAATGATTAATAACCTGTGTCTAACAGAGCAAAAATGACACAATGTAGCCCACTTTGAGAGTAGTCCTTCATTTCATTTTCCACTAATAACAAAGGTGCTCTGTTCTAAATGTTACAAGGTTTAAATCGTTGCTTTCAGAAACTGTCTTTGCATAAGATTGGATAAAGGGGGATAGACTTGGTCAATTATTCATTAAATAAGCATGAAGCTTTTCTAATGTTCATTGACTTCTTTCATTGGTGTGTGTTTTTCTCCTCTCTTTAATGCCCTGAAGCTCCCAGTTACCCGTCAGAGAGTTGATGAGGCTGCTTCATGATTTTTTTTTCTTCAACATTCATTACAGTTTTGTTATTTTTATGTGGTTTATGCTAGTGTTTCATCTTAGCAGACAGACAAACCTCAACTAAACTCTATCTACACACCTGGCCATGCCATATATATATATATATATATATATATATATATATGTCAGTGTGATTGCACTGGCAGTCACACTGAATCTTGTCATGAGAGACAACATGATAAGAGATGGGATTTGATTTGCATTCATGAAGCAGTTTAAATGTTCAAAGAAGCTACAGAGCAGGAGCGAGATCACTTGAGGTCCTCTCTTTTTGACATGCAAGCAATTTTGCATGAGGTCATTTCCCGCCAACAGTCCCCATGTCTCATAAAGTGTTTGATTCTTTTAATAGCAATATTTCTGAGATAACTACTTCCTCCTCAGGTCAGATACAACCAAAAGGAGCCAGAAGGGTTGGTTGGCTGTCCAGATGACATAGCCTAGAGCTGGCGACATATAAAAGAGTACAACAATCAAACAATATGAGGTTTGTATTTCAGCTCCAAGCTCTGATTCTGAATTATCTGTAGGTTGAATGTTGAGTTATCAGACTTATTTCCTAAAATAAATAATAATAACTTTAAAAAATCAGTTTCTGAAAAGATTTGGCTTAAACTGCAATGATGGCTGGTGCTTTTGAATTGATAAGGATCTGTCAGCAGCCGCTTTGATGAATTTTTTATTCAGATGTTTTTTTATGAGTACAGAAGCATTGCCTGGCCTCTCACTTTCAATACATTGAAGTATTGATCTATATGGAAAATGGTAGATATTGATGTTCTGTTGCTTTTTCTTTTTTCTTCTGATAAAGCAGAACTCTTCAATGTGTTTAATATTTAGCATTCTGACGCTCAACCCAACTGTCATCTACATACGAGGATCATATTGAAAGGAAATGGATTAAAAACATGGGACCCAAGAAGTATTGTCCACAGGTTACATCATAGCCCCAGTTGTCAATTTGTTATCAAATGGTTCCAAATTCATTGTCTCTACGGGTTTGATATACTATAGGATAACAGCTTCTGGTTAGAAACTAGGACACGTACGGGTTCATATAGAAAGTAGACAACATCCTATATGTCTATTTCTTATCTTGTGAACAAAACTCAGTAGGAGTCCAGTCAGGATACGGGGTTCAAGCAAAGGAAATTGGGTGAAAATTGGCCCAAGCAGGTGCAAACATGTTGGACAATGTATACAGTAGTTGATGGAGGGAAATTCTAGTTAAAAATGGGGTCCATGCAGATGGATGCAAGTTGTGATTCTGTCATGATCTGTGTTTTTCTGTGTATTTATTTCTAGTTCTGTGTCTCTGTGCTCTCCGTGTTGTCCTGTCTCCCC